>JAPDSC010107455.1:2927-25693 GCA_026290005.1 Latrodectus geometricus
ATATATATATATATATATATATATATATATATATATATATATATATAAATTTTAACACGTTTGTAGATTCATTATTGAATTTAATGAAAATTTTTGTATAATTAAGTTTTATTGAAAAGGTCTTAATTCCTTATATAGTAAATTCCTTTGCTTAATAAACATTTTTAAAAAAAGAATAAAATTTTACTTCTTTTATTTTACTTTCTTTGATACGGATAAGAAACTGTTATGTTGGTAAACCCTGGTTAATATGATCACAAAATCCATAATTTTATATTTTTATTTTGTTACATATTTTATACTTAGTTCTTCTATTTTAAGCAATTCTTAGAAGCAGCTGTTATTATGGTTACATACTTTTTAATAGCCCAGTCATCGTCTTAAATTATCGAAAATATAGATATCGCTCTCCATTGGCATATACATTAATGGCTTTGAAATTGATAACCTAGAAAGCGACACACCATACACAAGAAAATGAAATGGTAGGAATAAAATGCTATGCGAGTGATTATCTTTTAAATGTTTTCATTCAAAACAGAAATTATGAAGCAGGTTTCTCACATTCAGATATAATCTGAACGTATTTGTCTGTTGAAAAGACGTATGTTGACCCATGCAAAGAGAATGTTTACGAGCACGTTTCTCATTAAAATCGATTGAGGCCAAATTGTAGCCTAACAGGGATTATCGTTTACCGTATAGTAGTGTTGCTGTTCACATTGATCGAGATCACATGACTGTGCTCCCAATGGGAAATCGATAGGTTCGAAAGGGTCATACGGAGTTCTTATTTATCCGTTTTCATTAACAGATGAGAAGACAAGAAATTATCCTCGTGTTACCTTTGTAAATTATACTGTTATAAGACCTAGGTAAAAAATGGGATCATTTGCAAGTCAAAAGCAGTGCAACATCATTCATGGCAGTGCAAGTGATTCTCGGACTGTACCTTAAAGTTACCAGATTTGGAATCTTGCCGATTACCGATTTTGAGCCACGGTCAGGCGACGAAGTCACTCCTGAGCTGTCAGCCTATTTTCCATGTTAATGCCACACCAATCGAAGAATTTTTGGGATCCTAGAATAACATAGATTCGTCCCAAACTCAAGAAGCTCCAGCAACTCACCGAGGAAGAATGTGGTCATCCTTCCAATCACTGCCCTTGGTAAAGGATGTTTCTTTTTGCTGATCTTAAGAGAAAGCGATGTAAAGCTACTGTGCCACAGGTGCTCAGTTTCTACATCAGATCAACATCAGTCTACATTATTTGCAACACTATGAACTGTCAACTCCACTGGCATAGCTTTGACTACTCTTGACTCTATCTCACAGACGGGTGTCTTTCAATTATGTGATTAATGAAGTTGCTGAGTGGCATAAGTGCCACGACGAATTCCGTTTCTGTTTACAGCATCAGATGATCGCCTCCATATTTGACGTTATCGTGAAGAACGTGCATTGTAACTTGTATTCGACACCGTCATACTGACTTATCACCAGGAGTGATGCCATGGGGTACCTTTAGATGCATTTCTCGGTTGTCTTCTCATTAGATCTATCTTGATTATCACATTGAGGGTGCTTTGAACAGCAGCCCTTATGTTTCTGTATTGAAAGCCCTGGCTTTATCTTTTTTTTGAATCCTGTGTGGATCTTGATTCAGAAAGATGTTTCATTGCTGACCTGGCAAGTATGTTCTCTAGATCTCTTAGCTCCCTTCCCTCGCATAAAAAAATATGATCAATAGTTGACGATTGACTGGTACTTCACCATATGCCAGTCACTTTATTCACTGAATTGTGCCATCGTGTATTTGAACATGCCATTCAATCACCGTTGAATTGCTGATAATGCTAACTGATGATTCCTGTTATTCTTGGCAGCGATGGTTTTTCTGATTATTGATATGCACTGTGATTTAAAAATGTACTGCATGGTATTCCTTATTAAACATTTTACATTCAATTAATTCATTTCTTGTTTCTAATTTTAGTTACTTCTGAGTAAAAGTTTTTCGGCATTATGGAAAATAAATTAAACGGTATTTTCATTTATTTATATTTGTGCAAGGAATAAATACATATATTATTTAAGTGAAATTATACGAAAAGAAGAGAAAAATAAAAAGGAATGCGACAAATAATATTTCTTTATCCTTAAATTAAGTGAAATTAAAAAAATAGCTCTCTATGGAATTTCGCGATTTCTGTTCCAGAGGTAATTTAAATTTATTTTAAGTGAACCCAAAAATATTAGGCCATATAACAAGTTTTCTGGAGTAAACAATGACAACAAACTCAAAAATAAAGTGTTTTCTTTTATTATGAAATAAATACTTAATAACAAACATTGCATATAAATGTCAACAGCAAATCTTCTATTTCAGTAAGAGTGTAGTAAGAGTGTAAAGTTTCATAAAATATTCCATTTATATTTTTAAAAATTAATATTTATTTTATGTCTTTCCAAGGATTTCATAACTTTATGTAACTAAACCCAGACTTGGGTGAAAATTGAACTGTTATATGAAGGCGACTTAATAAACTCAAAACGCGCATTCTTTCATGTTTTTCTTTGTTACGCAGCTTTAGTTTTCAAATTTCCCTTTCTTATAAATACGAGTTTATGATTTTGAAACTTAAAAGTATTTACTGAAATGTGTTTGGTCTCTTTAATTTGAAAAAACTAAAATTGTGTCATCAAATTTTAAAAAAATTTCAAGTATCATTATCATTCTTTCTTTGTACTTTAGTGTTACCAAAAAATGAATATATGTATGCACATATACTCTACCTTGTGTCAAATTGTAGATCAATGTAAATCTTTTCTTCCAAATTATCATACAAGCTTGTGACTGTAAAGGACTTTGCACAGCTGAGAATTCTTTTACCAAATAATTTTTTAAGTATTATAATCATGCTATATATCATTTTAAAGTGACATAATTTGTTTTCATACGAAATTATTTTATATGAATAAAATATTACTTAATTCTGTTCAAAGAAAATTAAAATGCAAAATAATTAATTTAAATTGAATTAAAATTTATACAAAAGTAGGTAGTAACAAATATTTTCGAGTTAATTGTTATTTAAGTAAACTACACTGTATAAGTTGATTGCTGTTTCCAGAAAATAAATTTATAAATATATATATATATATATATATATATATATATATATATATATAAATATATATAAAGTTTTATTTGAACATTATTTATTTTTTCAGTTTTCCTTAAATACATATTATCTCTGAATACATATCATCTGGATTTGAGTCGCAAATGCTCTGAAATTAAATATTTTTCACTTCAAATAATATTAATATTATCACAAAAATTGTATGAGACTTGTTAAATGTTAAGATTTATTATTTTGAGAAGTTGTTTCAACGACTATCTTGCTTTCAGACTTTAATGTAGAAGATTAGTACCGAAAGATTTATATTTTTGTATCTGTTCGCATTGAAAATATAATTTTAATTAGAAAGAGGAGTAAAAGTACATAAACATTTTATTAAATGATTTTAAATAAATTTTTATATACATTTATCATTTTTTCAAGTCCCTAAATTGATAGTCAAGTTATTTCTATGTCTTCGACGCATTATTTGAACTATTTATTTGGTAACTAACTGGAGGTATTTGTTTTAACAAGTATTCAAATCTTTAAAAAGGAAAAGCAAATTAATATGTTCTTAAACAATATATTAAGATCTCAATAAATTAATTTTTTTTTTTAAATTTGATTTTACTAATCCTTTTTATTTATCTTTGATTTTACTAATTTTACACTATGATTATTGTTTTTACTATTACTTCAGAGGAAAAAAAAATAAATGTTTTTTTTTCCTTGTCTTTATTTCGTTTTAATCAATAAAAATTGTATTATTGTATTTGTTTTGAGATACATTTCCGACCATCTATTTTTGCCGACTGAAAACTGCTAAGCAAAGCTGTCTCAAAATTTTGTACCACGGTCAAGTGACGAAGTCAACATTTGAGCTGATACTTTATTTTTCACTCCACTGTTACTATCCAAGTGCTTTATTATAAAGTGTAAGAAAGTGACATTTCTCAGTTCGTTATCAACGTCATATCTTTTGCTGTTATTTCAATTTTCTTATTTTTTTAAAATAAATTATAAACATAAAATATTTTTAAAATGTTTGCTTAGAGCTGACAATTTACTTTGACATATTTACGACATTTAAAGAAATTAAAAACATTTAAGAAATTTAAATAAAACTGTTAATTATAAAAGTTAAAATTTTTCAAAAACATGGTGCTAACAACTTCTTTTTTTGTATAATATTCTTATGATTAAGACTTTTCTCAATTTTTTTTCCCTGTTATTTCATATCGAAATACTTTTACTTTTTTATACAGCACATAAAAATATAATTAGTCCTCAATAAATTAATAGAAAAATTTAATTTTTTTAATTAATCTATTTTCCCGCGTTAACATTTAGCTGGTTTTCTCTAATTAAACAAAAAATAATAGTACACTGTTTCACATTTTATTCAGAACTCATTTTATATTGCCTTTACAGAAAAAGTTTGCGAAAGCGCCATCTATAATCAGGTTTCTAAATTACACGAAGGAATATTCCGAATTATTTTAATTAATTGATGATCATTTGATATGTTCTTGCTTCAATCCATGGCTTTTTAATCACTTTTAATTTAATGATTTGAATTCGATAAATTCATTTGAATAATTTCCTCAATTTGTTTAATTTAAAAATTATGATATATTAGATTGGTAAAAAAAGTAATTAAGTATTATGAGTTGCAAATGATTATTATAAAAATGAAAAATGTTAAAGACAGTAATGAAATATTAAATTATCCTTTTCATATCAGTTACTATTGATTTTATTTTAAATAACATTTTTGCTTGAAATTTCCGTAAAAGATTTGACAAAAAAAGGGGAAACACAAATTGTTAATATTATTTCTCTAAATTACTGCATAATAATTTCACTAGAATTTAAACAAAATTTTAGTTAGAATTGTGAGATGGTAGAAATAAAGGAGGGAATCTTTTCTCTGTTATCAAACAATTATATTTTTGCTGTAATATCCCATAAGTTTGAATGAAAACTGTAGATTGTACAATAATTTTGGTCTTAGACGTTTTTCTCTAGTTCAGAATATATTTCTGATAATCCCTTTCAGCAAAAATTATCTTATTTTTTGTTGTTATTTGAAAATTTCCTTAGTGACTAATAAGATTCCGTACATTTTTATTCTAAGCTTATTTTCATAAAAAATCCAGACGAGAATATCCTGGATTGAATGGAATCTATGCTAAATACTTTGTTGAGATACAAATGCTCCTTTTTTTTTAAAGATGTGGTTATTTCAGAAATTAAGTATTATAAAACTATGTTTTGACATGTGGATACGATATTGCTAATTAACCCTAAATGAAAATGTATATTTCCATATATCTGGCGAAATTTACAAAAAGATTTAGACTTTTTAATACGTATTGATTTGAATTAATTTAATATCTGCTGTTTTTTTTTTTAGAAGAAACATTAAAAACTAGTGCTACCGTAATCACAAATACCTCTTTAACTGTTCTCTTATCTTTTTTGTTTTTGATACTGCTACCGTACCGCATGCAACACACTTTGTCTTAACAAACTGCTAATAACATCATTTGGAAGTTACTTCCAGAATTGACTACAACTCAAAATTTACATAACATTGGCTATTCTAAATTCAATTGTTCTTCTCAGCGTAATTGAATAAAAGATCATATTCTGAATGCATATCGAAGAAGTTCTCCTAAACATGAATTATCTGTGCATATGAATGTACAAAAGCAGCAGAATTGAACGTTTTTATTATCTCCATGAAATAAAATTCGTAAAATTCTTTTCATATACTTTATTGAATATAACTAAGAAAAAGTAAATCAAAAAAGAATGAAAAGCAGGTTTGCTTTATAGTAAAGTAATTAATACATAAAATATAGCAAGTACGAATACAAGATCTACAACTGTAAAAAGTAATGAAAAATCAGTATATACGATTACTCACCTTGCTTTCTACACAAATAAATTTGTCGTTTGCATGCATAGTCGATATTCCATTGTAAAAGTAAACATATGACACGTATAAATTCTATAGAATAATATATAAACTAAAACTGATATAAATCTTGATGTTTAATATAGAAATATATTTAGCTGTCCAAATATTTTAGCAAACTTATTCATATTTTAGCTGTTAACAGCTGATGAATAATTTACGAAATATATTTAAAATATAGTACACATATATAAGAGAGCTTAGGAAATTAAAACATTTTTTGGAAATGGAGATGAAAAGAAATTTTACAAATAGAATTTTTATAATAAAATATTCTGTAATATGTATGGGTGCTAATTATTACATTTGTTCTGAAAAGAAAAAACCTCAAAAATAAGCAGTACTTATGTAATAAAATGCTCTAAAAATATATCAATGCCGATTTAGTATTTTTTAACCAACTTATTATTCTCAATAGGTAGTAAATTTCATCGTTTAATATTTTAATTTTTTTTTAATAAATCTAGAAACTATAATGGGGTGAAATTAATTTATTTAGATCAGTTGTAATTTATATATAATTCAGATTTTTGAATCAAGAACATTTTTATATGTATAAAATAACTAATAATATGCATAAAAATGATTGCCACGTATAAAAATAATTGTCACATGAAACCGTAAAATGTACTATATGTTACTGTAAATAAGATTATACATAAAAATCATTATAAACTAGGTAAATATGGTAAATTATTGAACATTTGTCACACACACACACATTTACCGCGCGGTTAGATTATAACATCCCAAATTTGAGATGAGAAATGTTATAAATTCCGATTATTTTGTAGAGAAATGATATCTTAAGTCGCTGTCTACTTCTTGTATTCTTAGCTTCACTGTCACCAAAATTACCAGAAGAAAATTTTAAATTTGAAACTTTCATTTTCACTATTCTATGTTTTCTTATTTTTTCTTGTCTAGTTAAAATATCTGTTTGGTTAAAGTATATCACTTCATTATTCTCATTTGAAATTACTAAATTAATTGCAGAAACAGTCATTTAGCAATGAATCCTTAACTTTCTCTTTAGAAGAATCTTTAATTTCGCTGTTGGTTTTATCTAAAGAGTTATTAATACTTTCCATTAAAACTTCAAACTCTCTAAGATATTTGATAGTCATTTGCGAAAGATGTTTTCTTCATCCCAAACATTGCTTCATAAGTAGTATGTGAAGAAAAATGTAATAAAATGATGTGATTGTGTGTACAATTACCGGGATAATGTTCATAATCACCACTGAAGTGATCCCGTTATTTTGATTAAAGATTAATTTGTATGCACTGACTTAAACAATCAAAACTTTAGATAAAAATTGTTGTCATTATAATGCCACCGTTTTCATGCAAGTTCTAGAACAGTATGAACTTTCTTACCGCATAATTTACTGAAATGAATGCAAAGAATATTTACACTATACCTACTGATATTTTAATTTTTTTTGTCATTGTGTCCTTTTTCGGGACACAATTAAATTTTCTGGACAATAGGAAAATCAAATTATATTTACATATTGATTGTTTTAATCATATAAATAGTTTAACTATTCAAAACAAACATCTATTAAATACTGTAAATGATAAAATATGCTATAAGAAAATTTGCAGGAATACAATCAAATAAAGCTTATACCGTTTCGTATCCTCAAGGTTACAGATTTTTTAACCCTACGTATAAAGATTAAAAGTATGCCACAAATAAATTTCAATAAAAAAATTATTTTTATAAAAATGAAAATTTAATCGTTTTTTGCAATGTAAAATAATAATATTAACTCTAATGCAGCGAAAAACGAGACATTTTTAATTATATTTTGAAAAGTTCAAGTTAAGGTTACGTAGTTATTGCTGTCAAATATATATAATGAATAACAATAATAAATAATTCTAAAACAAAGTAAATATTTTCTCATTTCAACTTTAAATTATGATTTTCCACATTGTCAACATTCTCGCCTCGTTGAGAAAAAATCTTTGTTGAACTTTAGTGATAAATATTCAAAACAAAACAGCCACGTGCGCTAGACATAACAAACATGGTGGGAGAAAAATGCTGTTTCTTAAACGACGCTTTTTAAAAATTGTATCATTTATCTTATAACTGCTGTGTGTGTTTGAAATTTTTCACCAGTTAATGGAAAGTCTGAAAATAAAAAAAAGACTTGGACAAACTGACATAACAATTTATTTGAGTTTATAAGCCAAAACAAATAAGAAAACGAAAGAGTTGCGATACAGTTGAAGCAAAAATTTGTTTTCCAATCTTTCGATACTTAAATATTTTCAAAATATTTTTTAAGTTAGTTAACAAAAATAATTTTTAGGGAAAGAAATGAAAACTTAAACTATATATATATATACATATATATAGTGCTTATACGTAAACAACTTGAGATATCGTTTATTAACTTCTATTTTAATCAAATTCTACCCTTAGAACAGACAGATATATACGATATTGCTATTTTGAAATTTATTTTTAATAATTTATTTAAATATAAAATGAAAAATCTATGTTTTTTATATTTTTCTTATGTATATATTTTTTATATTTTCCGTATGTGTATAGAGCTTGATAAATGATATCGTATTTAAATGTTTAAAAATAAACCTAAAGTTATAAAGATTGCCTAGAAATAAATCTGTTTTAAATAAGCATAGAATAAAAAAGTAATGTGTTTTAATTTAAAAATATTGCAAGACCTTAGTCGTTTTTAAATTATATAAAAAGCATAAATAGCTAAATTTTTTAATCTTGGTAAAGGAAAATAGCAGTTGTAAACGATGAAAAAGTTTCCGGAATATAATTGAATAACTTAATTTTTGAGAGGGGTTTTTTGTAGTAGTTCAGAGCTAAGAGTTTCATAATATTTGATCATTTTACGAGTATCGTCAGATGAGTACGAACAAGTTGAATGACATATCTGAAAATTAAATTTATAAAGACATATTGTGAAAATACATTGATGACATTTTAGAAAAACAACTTTTAATACTCTCACCTAAAATACTTGATAAAACTAATAACTAGTTTGAATTACTTTACCTTTTATTATTTTAACATTATTTACCAATTTATTATTAATGTTAAAAAACAAATATAATATTTAAATATTTTATAATCTTTATTTGTGCTTTTTCTAACTTCCTTAAAGTAGCTGAATGACTGAACTGATTATTAAAATATTTGAATAACCGTACATGAAAAGAATGGATTCAGTGTGAGAGCTGTATGTTTAGTTTTTAATCGCGTTTATATGTTCAATTGTTAACTAGATTTTTTCGCTGTGATGCAAGGATGTATATTCATTCTGTCAGAAGCTTATAAGTCATTGAATATTTTCAACAATCAATTAAAATTCTTTAGAGCCTTACTTTTTTTCGTTTGACGCATCTCTTATTTCTCTTAAACTTAATAAACAAACAATTAAAAAATGACCTTAAAAAGGCATTGATTAACAAATTTACAATAACCTTTAGTTAAAAATTAGCAAAACAAGTGTGAGCTAAAGAATTTATCTATTTATTTATACACATATACAAGTGGTTATCAAAGCAATGGATACATTTTAGATTAATACAAAATCCAATATTAGTATGGTGTAGGACCACCTTTACCAAGTAATAATGCTTGGATTCGCATAGGAATCGATTCACACAAGTGAAAAACAATGTTTAGAGGAATATTTTATCTCTCATTTTTCATGGAGATATTGTGAAAGTTCTGGAAGAGATGCCGGTGGAAGATATTTATTCCGCAATGAACTCTCTAAAACAGACATAACTGTTCAATTATATTAAGGTCGAGTGACTGTGCAGGTAAAGATAGATGCTTAACTTCATCCTTGTGTTCATCAAAATCATGATCTTAGAATTCCCAAATCATGCTAATGGTTGGAATGGGTTGGTAAATTATCACCTATCTTCAATAAAAACAAAGTTTGCATCTTAGAATGGAAATAAAACTGGTCAGCTAAATTTTCTCTCTACTTCAGAAGAACATAGCGTCCCGCTATCTTGATATGAAAAAGTGTTTCTTGCTATGATTAATTCCAACCCGTGGAGTAGAAGGAATGCTGTTTTAATTCCAACTTCTGGAACAAGAAGAAAATAGTATACTGTTTGCTGTTTTGATTTAAGCCATTGGAATCAAAGGAATATTGTGGTCTTTGTTCTGCTTCTGATTTAAAAATCCATGCTGTATTGTGTTTACTATTTCGCAGCCTATGAATTGTGTGTTTCAAAATTCCTGTAAGTGGATTAAAACAAGGTGTAATAATCAAGTTTATTCACAAGTGATTTTCCTGAAATTCCCCCCCCCCCCAAAAGAAAAAAAGAAAAGTGAAATAATGCAAAAATTTATATGGGAATCATCATATGTAAAGTTTTGAAAATCGAATATTGCGATTCGATGAAATCAAAGTAATTATTTCACTTTAAATGTTTAAATAATCTGATAATATTTTGTTTGTGATTATAAAATACCTAAGAAAGTGATTCCTTAACTTTGTGAAGAAGTTTCATTTTAAATAATTTTGTGTAATAATTTTTATGATTGCATTGGTGTTTAGTGTAGTAATGCAATGTATATCATACAATTTAATTAATTATATATGTCAGATATGGAATGCCAGATGACGCTTCTCTACATCATGACATTATCTTAATACTGCTTCTACAGAGATCCTCGTGTCAAGTGTTAGATAAAGAGCAGATGAAGATGAAAGATGGTCTAGTAAAGGCGCATTTTGAGTCTTGACGGTTCCTAAACCCATAATGTTGTTATCGTAACCCTTTGCTGTAATTGTAAATGTACATAAATATGTTTAATTGTTTGATATACTATACTGAAAATGCCAATTAGTTGCATCATTTAGTTACTAAACCAACCCCCATATATTATTATTTAAATTTTCTCGTGCAAGTGCAAACATTTTTCACTAAAATTATTAATATATAAATAAATTGGGTTTCCTATCCAAGTGTAGTTTTGAATTATAATATTATTAATGAAAAATTGTGTTCTAATAGTATTTTCGTTTTATAAATAAAATACAAATTTTGAATAAGTGCCACTGAAAATGAAATAAAATAAAGGCTGACTTATCGTGTTTTACCAGAAAGTTCATTAAGAAAATCTTTATTGCTGATTCGATGTTGTTTTTATTTTCATTTCAGTTTCTGGAAATCTATTATTTTATTTTGTTAATATTTGATATTTACATCTATAATTAATAATCACTCGAAAGGAAGAATTATCAATAACTTTTGAGAGTTCTAAGTAAAATACATTTCAATTTCCAAGGTTAATAAAATAAATTAAAGTGATGATTTAAATATATATAGTTTTGTTTAAATTAATTCATAAATAATAATTTATCACTTGTTACATATTACAACCTTGTTCTAGCACACTTATAAACAATATCTTTATACTAAATATTATAAATCAATTATAAATCACCAGAACTGATTTGTTGATTAATTTTTCAATATTAATTTATCATACAAATTCATTTTTTCATTTTCCTTATAGAAACGATAAATTATGCATATTTGTTATTATGTTTTTTTTTTATTCTTATGTTGAATCCAACTCATTTAAAGCATTGTTGTACCTTACATTCTTTTGAGAGTCTATTATCATATTCTATATTATATTCATTACCTATTCTATGTGGTATTATAAAAAATGCTTAATAAGAATTTCCCATATAATATTTTATTACCAAGTATCTGATGTATATTTTTGTATTCATTTTATTGTTGGTGTTTAATAGGTGTAACTATTTACTTTTTTTTTTTACCTTGTTTGCTTATTGGTCATTTATGTTGTGTTTATTTGTGGTTTACTTGGTAAATGTTTGCAAATTTTACATTGTATAATATTAATGTATAATTGCTTAACATTAATTATATTATAATGTCATAGTTACTTGCGTACTAATCGCCTAAATAGGTTGTAAAGGTAGATTGTAAAGATAACATAACTTGATAAGTTATTGCAGCTGTTTTGAAACAATCTTTATTCACATTTAAATATTTTAACTCATGATTATAGGTGAATATTATGACAATATTTTGGATTTTCTACAAGTATAATTTTTTAATTTAATTAGTTTTTTATAAAGTCTTTATGAATATTTATTCTACATTGTTTACATTTACCTCAAAAGGAAAGGTAGTTGTTTAATTGGTTATTCATATACAATCACACAAATTTTGATTTACATAGTAATTTCTCTTTGATAGTAACATAGGGTAAACATGGCTTTTCTCTCTAAAGGCTGATCTCTATAATTTAGCATTAGAATTACGCATCCATATTACTTCTGATGATATACACTACTGGCCATTAAAATTGCTACACCAAGAAGGCGACATGCTACAGACGTGAAATTTATACGAAAGGAAGAAGGTGCTGTGATATGCAAATGATTAGCTTTTCAGCGCATTCAGACAAAACAGGCGATAGTAGCGACACCTATATTGTGTTTAAATGAGGAAATTGTTCAGCCGGTTCCTCATACACAAATTGCATTGGAACGTTGTTGCCTGGTGAAAAGGTGTTGTGATGCCTCGTGTAAGAAGGAGAAATGCGTACCAGCACGTTTCTGACTTTGATAAAAGTCGAATTGTAGCGTACCGGGATTGCGGTTTATCTTATCGCAGTATTGCTGCTCGCGTCGGTCGAGATCCAATGACTGTTAGCAGAATATGGAATCGATGGGTTCATGACGGTAATACGGAACGCCATACGGGATCTCAACGGCCACCTATCACTAGCAGTCGAGAAGACAGGCATATTATCCGCATGGCCGTAATGGATCGTGCAACCACGTCACGAGCCGTGAGTCAAGAAACGGGGTCATTTGAAAGACAACAAGTGTCGAACTTGGGCGTACGAATGGCGAGACATCATCTTTTCAGATGAATCCAGGTTCTGTGTACAGCATCATGATGGTCGCATTCGTGTTTGGCGGCATCGTGGTGAACGCACACTGGCAGCGTGCATTCGTCATCGTCATACTGGCCCATCACCTGGCGTGATGGTATGGGGTGCCATCGGATACACGTCCGGGTCACCTCTTGTTCGCATTGATGGTGCTTTGAACAGTGCACGTTACATTTCTGGTGTGTTACGACCCGTGACTCTACTCTTTATTCGAGCCCTGCGAAACCCTACGTTTCAGCAGGATAATGCCCGACCGCAAGTTGCCGGTTTTGTACGGACCTTCCTTGATACGGAACATGTTCGGCTGTTGCCCTGGCCAGCACGTTCTCCAAATCTTTCACCAATAGAAAACGTCTGGTCAATGGTTGCCGAGCGACTGGCTCGTCTCCAAACGCCAGTCACTACAGTTGATGAACTGTGGCATCGTGTTGAAGCTGCATGGGCATCTGTACCTGTACATGCAATCCAATCTCTGTTTGACTCAATGCCCAGGCGTATAAATGCTGTTATTACTGCCAGAGGTGGTTGTTCTGGGTACTGATTTCTCAGGATCTATCCAGCCAAATGTTTTGACAGTTTAATCACTTGTTATTTCTAGTATAATATATTTGTCCAATAAATATCATTTTGTTTTCTCCATTTCTTCCTGGTGTAGCAATTTTAATGGCCAGTAATGTAAAATCGTTGATTTACGTCACAAAATCATTAAATATCCATTCTTTAAAGATAACGAACAGTTTAATAAAGATATATCAAATAATATTGTCAAAAATCGGAAATAATTAGAAGATGCCGAAGTGAAAAGGTTAGAAAGAGAAAATCAGCGTTAAGTGGAGGAAAGAGCATTCGAACTTGATAAAACTTAGGCTGCAAACATCAAATTCTATTACAACTATACATGACTGTCACATTCATCCTTCTTCTATGTGGATTGATTTAAATACTATCCTACCTACATTTATCTCTTATACAGATGATATGACTTTATTTTTAACAATGTTAGAAAGACAGATGAAACTTTTAAATATATCTACTGATTATTGGGTATTAAATTTAGTTGGTGTACTTCCAAGTGATATTGGTAAAGTAATAGAGAGAGCTCCTGAAGAAATATTCAAAAACTATAACCATATTCGCATTATCTTGTTGCAAAGATTTAAACTGACATCAGATCGGCTCAGAATTCTTTTTAGTCAACACCAGAAACGTGAACATTCCACTTGGAAAGATTTCTTTTTGAGCTCAGAACATGCTTTGAAGATTGGCTTAATGAGTTAGGAATTACTTCATTTTACAAGTTAAAAGAACTTATCCTTGCTGATCCAATAAAAAGAATGTCCTCCAGAATATGAAAATCCCTATTTAGACAGTTTTCTTAGCTTATAAGGCCGAAGTATATGAAAATATTAAATCCCCTTTTCAGAAAGGAGCAAAACCTTCAAAATCTTAAGAATTACATAAATTGGTTTTGTAATTCTTAAGATTTTATAAATTGGTTTCGTAAATTCTTAAGATAAATTTCCTGGAACTACATGCACTCAAGAATTAACGAAACACCATTTCCCTAAATTTGAAAAGACTGATGTTTTCAGTACATACAAAAATATCATTTCGAACTCAAACTATTTGCCATTACGAAATATTAAAAAGACTGTTTATTGTTATGGATGTGGTTATCCAGGATTTATAAAAGCAAAATGTCCAAATTGCTATTCAAGAAAGACAGTGCGCATGTCAATGCTATACGATGCTTATTTGTATCACCTCTCCAGTAGCCTTACTTGACATTGAAGTTTATGAAACTACACGGACAGTTAGAGATGACACAGGAGCCAGTCAATCAGTTGGTGGAGAAATGATGCTTAACTTATTACAGAACTGAGGACAAAAATTTATAGAAGTAGATCTTACTCTGTGTCTGGCTGATGATCAACAATCCACATCAATAGTTAAAAAAACTACAGTGCCCATCACTGTTCATGGACGAACTTTCCAAATAAATATGATTTTTCTGAAACATGCAAAGGCTAATCATACTCTCTTAGATGTTGACTTCTTGAGAAAATCTGGAATTGTGATGGATATAAAACACAATTGCTGATATTTTGGTGATAAACCAAGCAATAAAGTACAATTTGCAAAAGATTTATCCCTACCAAGAAATGACATTCCTTAGTCAATAGTAGACCTTTTCATATGAATTCAATTACAAATGATGTTCCGGTACAAAACAAATCTACTGCTATGCTCGAATAATCTTTGTTTGCGAGAAGAAGGACAGTCTCTTGATACAGAAATCCTTTAATCCTCCTATTAATGAAAATGAAGATATTTTCCGGCTAGGGGGAGAACCGACTCCTTATGTAAAACACTATATCAATACAGTGACCATCCACCAGTTGCATCTGCTTCTTAAAGACTTTCTCCTAAAAACAAAGAGATTTTAAGAAAACAAATTAATAAACTTTTAGCAAATGATGTTATAGAAAAATGTGAATCATCATATGCATCAGTGGTAATTTTAGTTCCTAAACTTAATGGAAGCATTAGATTATTTATAGATTATCATAAGCTGAATGCGATAACTGTACCTGATAAGTATTCACTGCCTCTTATGGATGCTCTTTTGTACGATGCGAAATCCACAGATTTTATGTCTATCCTTGTTCTTAAGACTGGATATCATCAAATTGAGGTTAATCCTGAGGATAAAGACAAAACTGCATTTATGTGCCCGTTTGGTACATTTAGGTGCAAAAGAATGTCATTTGGTTTAAGAAAAGCTCCAGCAACCTTTCAACATCTCATGGATCAGTTTCTCAATGGACTACCATCCGTGAATTTCCTAGTCTTTTTGTATGACATTTTTGATCTGTCTGAAACTTTTGAGCAGCATATTCAAGATTTAAAAATGGTGTTTAATAGACTTCGAAAATTTAAATTATCGTCAAATAGAGATAAGTGTAAATTTGCATGTTCTTGTGTAAAATATCTAGGATTGTGGATCCCTGCTAATGAAATAGGAGTGGATCATGATAAAATAGTAGTAATACAAAACAAGAAAATGATTGCAACTTCTTAACATTCCTTGTCCAAGAAATGTTAAGAAGTTGCAATCATTTTTTAAAACTTGTTCATAGTACAGAAAATTCATGCCCAATTTATCAAATATCGCTGGAACCCTAAGCAATTTGACGAAGGAAAATATTGCGTGGAAATGGACTGAACCAGAGCATCAAGCCTTTCAAAATCCAAAGCAATGTCTAGTAACCCCACTAGTATTAAAACAAGTTGTTCCTACAAAGGCTTTTATCATTCGAATGGATGCAAGTAGTTATGCTTTAGGCGCAGTTCTTCTACAAGGTGAAAGTCCTGCAGCGGAACAACCAATAGAATATGCCAGTTGACTTTTACGCTCAGCTGAAATAAACTACTCAACAACAGAACGAGAAGCCTTAGCAGTCGTATGGGCCTTAAACAAATTTTGAAGCTATATTGAAGGCTCAGATATTATAGTAGCATCAGATCACCAACTTTTAAAGTGGTTAATGACTTTAACATTACCCACTGGAGGATTCGCCAGATGTGAGCACTTCAGGTTCAATCATATAATTTGAAAATAGATTAGTTTCCAGGAAAATGTAACGTTATGGCCGACTTGCTCTCCAGACCTGTGAAAAGCATGGACCAGAAAGATGAAGAAAACTTGTGATTTAAGAACTATTGTTTTTGATGTCCCATCCGAAACAGCTCATGAACTCAGAACGGAACTATTGAAAGATCTTGAGTTAAAGATCATCGATTGTTTGGAAGATATTAACAAAACTGTTGACTTTGCGAATTGGACGGAAAGAGGGTACTTCTTGAAACAAGGTGTACTGTATTGTTACTCACCACTGAAGAAACGCAATTAGTTGTCTCTTCTCATGAAAGAGAACATGTCCTTAAACTTCACCATGACGCTCCCACATCAGCACATTACGGAGCTGAGGGTACAATTTTTCAAATGTCATCTTGATATTACTAGACTGGAATGAGAAAATATATTTCAGATTATGTCAAAAGTTGTGCATAATGCATCAGAAACAAAGCACAGAACAAAAAACCTGCTGGTTTGTTGCAAACACCTGTAACTGCTCAACGTTCTGAAAGCATCACCGTTGATCTTTTCAGACCCTCATAAGAAACGAGTGAGGGCAAGAAGTGGATCTTCATTGTTGAGGACTGTACAAGGAAATGGGTTGAATTATTTCCATTAACGCAAGCTACTGCTAAAGAATGTGCTTTAATATTGCTAAATGAAGTCTTTTTAAGGCATGGAATACCGGGTCACCTAATAAGTGAACATAGGACACATTTTGTCAATGCAATAATGTAACAGTTATGTTTTGCTTAGAACATCAATTAAAATCTCATACCTGTTTACCATCCACAGGCCAATCCCGTAGAACGCAAAAACAGAAATTTGAAGCCCCATTTGACAATGATAGTAAGTAACAACCATACATTGTGGTTTGAACAATTACCAACTATTAGATTCGCAATGAACATTGCAAAATGCGAAACTACTGGTTGTACGGCAGTCTAAACTAAACTTTACCAGTAACTATTGCCAGTAAACAAACTATAAATGATATAATTTCTGATTTGCGTACTGTAATCCATAATGATTATTTTGTGCTAGAATTCACTGTTTATTTAAAAAATATATGTCACAAATTAAAGAAAACATCGAAAAAAGTCAAAATCGTCGAAAAGCATATTCAGATAAATCACGCTAATTAAATCCTGATTATAAACCCAATGACTTAGTTTGGATAAAACTCCATCCATTAAGTAAAGCTAGCCAAAATAAAAGTGCAAAATTTATGCTTAGAAAAGATGTACCTCACATAGTGTTATACCAAAACTCACCTACTACGTTTGTAATAGCTAGTTGTGACAAACCTGACGAACCCTTAGGTGTATATTATGCTTCGGCACTGACCCTTTATCAGAACGTTTTTCAAAACTACTCTCCTGTGGTCCCTTTAAGGAAAATAATTAAACCTCCAAAACAGCCTTTTAATAAAGATGCTGAACGAAGTAAAAAAACTGTTCATGTTACACCACCTTGCCGAGATGGCTTTCGGAGATGTAGGGTGAGGTTTAACGGCTATTATTACAGCTACCTTCCATGTAAAACCTAGGTAGGTCATCTACCTAGGTTTTATATAGGATGCTAGGCGCAACAAGGAAGTTCCCCGATATCTTCTTTTTTTGTTATGTATTAATTTTTTGTAATTGCTGCTGTTCTGTTATTATCTCGTTGATGTAAATATTATTAATTTTGCAAATAAAGCAGTTATACCCTTATGATAATACGTAATATTTTATTACATGTAGTTTTAAATTAATTACGTTTTTGAAATTTTCATTATTTATTTATTTTAAAATTCATGATTTCATATCCGTAGTTTAATTACCTAAATAGTAATTCAACGCCAATTTCTCATAAGAACAAATACATTTCAATTTGATACTAACATTTATACTAAAACTTCAGAAATACCATTGAAAGAGTACTTTGGTCAAATTATCTAATTAGACAAAATACTTTTAAAGGAAGTGCATATTAACAATTTGAATTCATATGGCATGAGACGTATCTAGTAGTTGATGAACATAGATTCTCGAAGTGGAGGGGTGCCAATTGGCATCCTTAAAAATCAAAAGGGGTTTTTTTTTTTTTTTTTTGATGTATGGAATACAAATCCCCTTATTTTTTTACTGGGAAATAAAACTACAGATTCATCTCAAGGTGAAATAAACAAAATTATTTCAGTATGTTTCCTGATATAGGAAAATATTTTTGCATACCAATTATGTACCATTTTGAATGACTTAACTTTAAAACAATAAAAGAAACAATTTATAAATTAGTGTTACAAATATTGATTTCTATCTTCAATAAGTCGTAAGCATATCTTTTCAATAAAATTCTATTTGTGCATTTTAGGATCAAAAGAAAAAAAATAATTGAAATGTTTCTAATTTTGTTCTAAGTTTTGGCCTAAAATAGCTTTTCTCAAAAATGAAGAGAAAGGAAAACCATGTCGAACTAGGAAAGTAAATTTATTTCGTTCACGTTTGGATCCACCGAATCTCATTTTGAATCAGAGAATATGGAAAACGAATAAGAGTTATGAATGAAATGCTTAGAACAAGATGAGATTTCTTATGAGAATTCTTCTGATGCAATAAAAAAATGTAAGACGAATATTACGCAAAACTTGTTATGTAAGACAAAAAAGATATTGATTTAACAAAATTCATATTTTTAAAATTTGATGATCATAGGTCGGGATCAGAAGTGGTTGTATGAAGATTTTTCTAATGATGAACGAATTATATGAAAATGACATATTTGTTTAGTCAATCCAATTACGTAAGGCTTTGCTTTTGCAAGTAACTGTTAACGATAAATGAAAAAAATCACTCCATTCTCTTAGTTAACGTCTAGATTGGAGATTATCTTTTTTTTAACTCTATATAAATAAAATCCTCTTATTCTGTTGGTCTACTGAATTTTACTCTAGCATTGAACTGAAAACGTGGCTGTACAAAATTAAATGAAACTTATATTGGGAAGTTCATCTTTGGTAACATATATAGCTCATGTTGCAGGGCGAAATTTTGATAGCATTTGGTATTAATTTAAACCATAATCAACGGTTATATTTAAGTTTTCTGTAAACTTGTTCCTGCCACTATGTAACTAATTTAAATGTTGCAATATAGTTCCGGGACTCTAATCGCTTTGAAAACGAGACGCGTAGGGCTTTATCCATTGTTTTAAAATTGTCATGAATGCATAACCGCTGAGCGCAGAGAAAAAATATCGCCGGAATTAGATTCCCTTTTCAACTCCTTTCCTCAGTAAAATTTCAAATAATGACAAAAATTGCTATTATTTCAGTCTTTGAAAAAGTATTCCTTTAGAAACGACAGTGAATGTTTTAATGTTTTTTTCCAACATGCTTGGATTAGAAATGTAAGAGAATGTGGATAAATTTTTAAATAACGAGAATTTTCAAACGCGCGCGCGTTTCCCATTTCAATTAATTAGTTTTTAGCACATCTATATGTAATATATCATTTATTGTGTAAAACAACGTTTGGAAATGCAAAAGATTGTTTTATGGTTTGACAATTTTAGTTGTAATTTGGCAAAAAAATATTACATTTTCACAATATGTTAAAACAATGTTATTTAATTAAATAACATTATTTTAACATATCGTGATTTGAAAATAACATTATTCTACTTCTCTATTTCATCCCGAAAACTAGGTGCACTTATAGATACTGTGATCTTTGAGAACTGACTTGCTTTAGCAGCTAATTCTCTAAATCAGTTTCAATAATGGGGATTTTCAATCACTAACTCTAAATTATTATTGATATTCATTTTCAAGTACTTAGTATAAATGTAGGAAAAAATCAAGCCGGAAATAAGGGCTAAATTTTGGCATATAAAATATTATAAAAAGGTTCAATACTAGTTGATGAGTGTTTTAAGATTAAATATGGGTTACATTAGTTATCCTAGATTACGTGAAATGTAATTTTTTCATAAAAAATAAAAGTAAACTAAAGGTGAGAGAAAACTCGTGCTGCCTTCTTAAGAACTTTTTTTTATATTAGTCATTGAATTTATTTTCAGGTATTTATATAAGTCAACGAATTAAGTTCTGAGCTATTTTTCTGTTTATTTTTTTATTTAGAGAAAAACAAATGCCTGAAGTAAAGTTTAAAAAACCTCTTTCTGCAAGATATTTTTGAGTTTTTATGAATTGCAAAAATAATGCTAGAGAAATGGGAATGAAAGGCTTAGAATAAAAAATATTTGTGAATGTATATTACATGATGAAGTTTATTTAAGATTTAAAGCTTTGCCCTTTTTAGAGATAAAAAGACTAGGTGTTAAATGGTATTCGAAATACTATAGGAAAAACATTTTAACAGTTTGCACATTGTTTTTTATTGATTGCCCACTATTGAAATTTACGGTATTTGAAGCTGTTGCTGTAAACATCAATCATATGTAACACGTCTACTGTGCCTTCAAGATACTTGTTTCTTCAAGGTCTCTTTCCACACCAAATCTGTTGAATATTTGATATTTTCCAGGACCAACACATTTAAAGTAGATTCGTGCAATTATTGTACATGAACATTCAAATTTCATTAATAGGATAAAAATGAATGCCTCTCATCTTATATGGATCAACTGCTAAGTTACGGTTACAGTTACTTTAATTTGTGATGATCTGAAGTATTGTAGCTTATTTAATAACTTTCCTATTTACCTTTTGTATCATACATGCATTACGTACAGCATCGATTTACATTTGTAGGCTACATTTCTTTCTTATTTGTATTTATAGTTTTGGACTCAATCAATGAAATTTCGAGCTTTTATTGTGTCGAATTTTCAAATGCCCATATCACACCAGCAAAACTAACCTGAATAATAAAATGTTCGTTTATACACCCTACTTGAAATTGCAAGCACGGTGTTCTTAGCTTTTGTCAATATCTCAACATTTGGAACATAGCAGTGATATTTTACAACTGAATTAAAAGAATGGTGTGACAGATGATTTGTTCAGTTGAATTCAAACTGGTCTTTAAAACACATTAATAAATTCAGATTTGTATTTTATTTTTTGAATTTATTATTTGTATTGAAAAGATTAGTGAAGCAAATAGTGTTATGGAATAGGAAATATACTTAAAAAAACAAAGAGAACAAGAAGAAAAATCTGAGGTAAACTTTATGTGACAGCTTTGTATGTGCATAAGATAGTGAATATACATTTAATGAAATATTAACAGAAAAATTAACAAACAATTGTATGGAGAATGCAATGCTTTGAAATTGGAAGAACGTGGAATTTACTTCAGAATAGTAACCTAGCTACGTGTAAATGAGAAAAAGCATATTGTTTGGATGATGTAAGACGTTTAATAAGATATGTTATAACACCGAGCAACTGAAATGACATTTAAGTAGTCATAAAATGAATTCTAAAATTAAACTATAATTCGATGATGAAAGAACTTCTTAAAGCAATAGAAAATATTTATGTTAAAAAAGTATTTTATTATTAAAAGCATTTCTAATAAGCATCTTTATTGTTCAGCAGTAAGATGGTATTATGGTATTATTTTAAAGTAAATGCATTTCAGTTACAATAGAAATTGAAACATTAGTCAAGTAAATTAAAACATTGGTCAAGTAAATTATGGACCAATATTAAGATAAATAAACAATATATACATACATACACCGCGGTGCAGGCAAGCCCTAGATGGTATCTTAAGCTTAACGGATTTGGAAACTCGCTAATCACTAAGCGTCTCGTAATTTTGAATCACGGTCAGATGATGAGGTCACACCTGAGTTGGTACCCCTACATTCACGCCACACCATAGGAAGAACTTTGGACGTCGCAGATAAACACGGACACGTCCTCAACCCACTGAGATTTAGAAATCCATTGAAGGAGAATATGGTCATCCTCCCAATCACTGCTCGTGTAAATGATGCTTCACTTTGCTGATCTTAACGGGAAAACAATGTAAAGTTATTGAGCCATTGTACCACACACACACACACACACACACACACACACACACACACACACACAC
>JAPDSC010107461.1:0-10074 GCA_026290005.1 Latrodectus geometricus
GTCCTGATTTTGATGTAATACAATCATCCATATTGCATTGAGATCAATACAAGTTTAAAATAACCTAAGATTAAAGTGGAACTAGTATACGAGGTGAGATTTGAGCTCATGAGCTGTTAAAAAAAAGTCCAAAGTGTTAACCATTATTTGGCTGCCAACTTAGTTCAGAGCGTTTAGTAATCCTTAAATAATTTAAACCTATTTTAAAGATAAATATTAAATAATAAATAAATTATTTCAATTTATTTAATTGTGACAGGAAATATTAATATATTACATATCACCTTTTCTATAGAAGATTTTGAGAGATCAAACTCTTTACAATATTCCTTTATTTTAGGATCAAATGAATCTCTTAATTGAACAAGAGTTTCTTCTTCAAGCCTTTGAAGATGAGATTGGTACAATGTTAGAGTAGTAGCAGATTCATTCCAATTGTTACTAAAATAAAAATTATTCAATAAATATATTTATTTTTTTTAAATCAATTATTAAACTTTAATCTATTACATTGCAAAATATTATGGATTTTTGGTATATTGTAACATATTACATAACAATGCAATATCTTACATAATCTGACATAATTATGGACAGATTATATATTATAGAATACCAGGCAAACTTTATAGTATATAAAGATTTTTTTACTATCGCTTATTAATCATACAAAGCTTTTTAAGAATAAAAAGTACTAAAAAAGAAATAGAGTGTGTTGAGAAGTAGATAAAGGAAATGTAAATAAAAGAAAATTATAAAAAATTTAATTGATGAAGGCAAAATAATGAAATTTTAATTTGAAAGGATATATTTATCATATAATTTTTTTTAAATTGTTAGATAACTATGAATCTAGTCAAAAAGGGATGGAATTTATTAATATGTATTTAATAATTAAGAAATAAACATTCTATATAGGACAACCTGCTAAACAAGTTTAACACTTTAAATATATAATTAAATAATTAATACTGAAAAATTATTCTAAGTATATTTCACTAAAATATTAGAGTGAAACTGGAATATA
The DNA here is from genome assembly GCA_026290005.1 of Latrodectus geometricus. Taxonomy (NCBI): domain Eukaryota; kingdom Metazoa; phylum Arthropoda; class Arachnida; order Araneae; family Theridiidae; genus Latrodectus; species Latrodectus geometricus. Next base: position 1,028 of record JAPDSC010107461.1, read on the forward strand.
TGACAAATAAATGAAAAAATTAGAATATACAGCACATTCATTTTTTTTATATTAGTAAAACTGTATACTTAGGAGAAAAATATTTGCTGTTAAGCAAAATAAAAATATAACTTTGAATTTTACTAAAAATGCATAAACAATGTTCTCATTAAAGAATTAAGTTATTCAAAAAATTTTTAAATAATTTTTAAAAAATGATAGATGAATTGTTTAATGAATACACATCAATTTAATATTTTAACAACCTTAAGCAAAATAAAAAGAGAGGAAGCAATCACGAAAAGTATCAAACTCACTTAACAAGAATATTACTCTTGTATTTTGAACATTTCACTCTACATAGTTTTATGGTTTGTTTAACTATTTCAGAACGACAATCTATACTCATCTAGAAAAAAAATTAAATTTGTGATTCATGTTTTTAAATAATCATAGAACATATAGTATTAATAATTCAGGATTCATAATAACAAATACATTTTTACAAATAATTTAATAAACCAAAAATGTTTAAATACTAATATATTTTCCTTATACTCTTCATATAGTTAAAAATATTATTATTCATATAAATAAATAAAAAATATTCTAAATTTTGATTTTTATAATTTAATTTAATCTTTAACATTTGTTGCAAAATTAAAACCTATGTAATTTTAATGCAATCAGTTTTTTTAATATCAACCATACAATCATTTTTAACATTGCTAAACTGATAACATCTAATTCATTCAAAAGGATGTTTTCTTTAAGCAACTATTAACACAATGCAGCTATTATTTCATTTTACTGAATATATTGACTGATCAATTCAACAGCTGTGAAATAAATAGGATACAACTCATTTTCCTATTGGACAGCAGCTCATAATACAATCAAGGATATTTATTATGCATTAATCAATCAATCTTATGTATTTAACATCTTAGTTCATGGGTAAATGTTCACCATTGTATTTTTTAATTCCACTCATATAGAAGTTTACACAGATTGCATTACTCGATATTTGATCATTGCCATCATTCTCAGGAGCTCATTTCAATGATAAGTTTCATAATTTAGGCTTGACTCTTCCTGGGTGTACACATTTCTTCCAGCAACAGAATATATATTATGTAAGACATAATTTTTTGGTTAACAAAATTCATTGAAATATAAAGCATACATTTCAAGATGTACCTCATTTCATAATGGTTGTAAATAATTTTTTTTAAGGAGATGCTTACATAAAATGAAACTTAATTATTTTAATATATCTTTTTATGGCATTTTCAATACATTTTAATAATTTATTGTAAAGATATGTTTTAAATATCACTAATATTTTCAATTTGGCGAATTTGATTAATTTGTATTTCTATGGTTACTTTTTGCACAGAAATGTAACTGGATTCGGAGAAATAGTTTAAAGCAATTTTTAGACTGCTACAAAAATGCTTGCCTGAAGTGGGAGTCATATGAATAAATTGTTGAACTGAATTTATCTTAGTGAGAGACTAATAAAGTCACTCAAATATATACAAAGTTCGTAGATTTTTTTAAATAATTAGTTGAAATACTCAGAAGAACTTAATCAAAAAGTACATAATCTAAATGCAAATTATATGAACATAGCTGGATTCAGAGCTATAATGTTCTTTCTTTATTAGTCCAACAATTTTTTTCTGAACTAAGGCTTTCTTGACAACCTTCTTCTGAATCTGCTAGACAACACTTTTCCAGTTAGTAAATTTAAAAGTTTTAAAATCCTCCTCAACACAATCCATAATCCTCAACTTGTACCTGGTTTTAGATCTGATTTTAATAGATTCACTGTTGAAAATCTTAAGAAAAATATCCATTTGGTAGGTTCCCATAGCAAACCTCAAATCAGTTATCCCTATAAATTTGATAATATCTGTTTCCTTGAAATAAACTATATAATACAAAATTGTATTGTTGCCTCCACAAGTCATCTACACTTACAGAGATAATTTTTGGAAGGTCTTTCATTCAAATATAGCCAGTTTATTGCATGACACATACAATTTTGAAATTTGATTCAAATGATAAAATTAGAAAAGTACTGAATTTTAAATTTCCTTAAATTTAAGCTCTAAAAAAATTCTTAAAGTCATCAAATATTAAATTGATATTTTACACAAGAGTTAACAGTAGAATCAAAGATTTTTATATGAAATACAATTTTAGAATTATTCAAACTTGAACTATAAGCTAGCAGTTTTGAAAAATAAAATAGTTAATTCAAAAAATTTAATGAAATCAGTATTAAATAATAAGAATAATTTCATATAATTGAATTTAAAAATTAATTTATATTCAAATTTAATAACAAATTATTTTTCTTTATTGATTTAATTTACTTCACAATTTTTTTTTAAAAAAAGTATATACAATATAGCAAAGAAAGCAATTATATCAGGTAAACGAATTTACATTAATATTCCATAATTGGTAATTTTCAGTCACATCGAACTGTTAATACACATTTAATAAATATTAAGTGCAAACATAGACTAAATTTTAACAAACAGTACTTTTCATATAAAATTTCTTATTCTGAATTTAAAAATTTTAAACAAGCATTAGAGTGATTTAATAAGGAAAAGGGCCTCATAATTCTTGTTCATTTTAAAGTTATCTTTAATTATTGAATGCAAATATTGATCACAGCAGAGTATTAAAATTGATAAATCCTAAATAAGTCAAATCATGTACAGTTACTGTAATTCAATTGCACTTAATTTCTTGAATGGGTAAGACAAAACATTAATAAATTTTTCAGTTCAATTGAATTAAGATGAAAAAAAATTAATGAAAGTAAAAAAAAATATATCTTTTCCAGAATCTACTAAAGGATACAATACTTAAAAAAAATATTTATAAAATACTTATGTTTATTAAACTGAAATTGTGGACAAAATGTTTTTTCTTCTTTCAAAAGAATATTGTAGGAATTACTGTTACCTCATCTATTTTGATCACACAAAGCGAATAGTTTAAGAAATAAAGGCTGTTTTAAAGTCTTTGAATATCTATTGTATATTGTTGTTCATGAGAATTTTTCATAGATAATAATCCACATACACATGTTATAAATAATGAAGCATGGATATGATCTAATCACCAATTCAGACAAATGGGCAATTCAGACAAAAAAAAATGTTACACTTATCATTCACTGTTCATCAATGGCTAAAATTAAGCATGAGAACTTTCACTTCAGACAGCATGGTCATATTACTGGGTAATAATAAGGATACACTCACTTTCTAACATGAAAACTACTCTTAATTTAAAGTATTTTAAAATGGCCCATGGTAGGTTAGCACTCCACAGAGCAAAAGGTCCTAGGTTTGATTCGAGCTAATGATGAACAATAGAAGATAGATTGAGCATCAGCCTTCTGCATTCATGTTTGTCAGAGTGAGTGCTTAGAAGTTTTTTGGGGTTCTTCCTTGCAACATGTGAATAGTGAATATGGCCCACTAATCATGAACAAGTTTCCCAGAAGACAATTTTCTTAGTGGACATTAAAATGCTTTCTGCTCATTATATGCTGCATGTTCACTACAAGGTGTCAAAAGGTAAAGGAAAATTGGAGCTTTTATAACAGTGGAAATGTTACATAATATACAGATAAGATTAAGAAACACAAAATATCATTCACACAGTTAATACAATAATAAAAAATTTTGAAAGATGTTCTCAAAACATTAGCTGACTTTAAGTTCCATCTCATTTTAACACACATATATAGTTTGTGTAGTTGTTTAGTCTTTTAAAATCTGATATAGCTGCCATTGGAAGTGAATCCAAAAACTGAAACAACCTATAAATGCATTAATAAATCTATAAAAAGTAGTAATCAATAAAAAAATAATTTATTCATGGTTTATTCAAGCAAAAGATGGAAACTATCATAGTAGATATTGCCACAATTTTGAACGCACGAACGACTAATGCTGGAGATAACAGCACATGGGATTCAAAACAACACCAAAGCACAGCAACATTATTAAAATCTTGTAAACAGTCATTATTTCTATCTTCACAAGATAAGCTACCTACCTTAATTTAAACTCTAAGATTATGATCATTATAAAAATAGAAAACATTTGCTTTAATATTTTTTTGCTAGGATTATTGTTGATGTTTGTCATGAAAAATTTTGTTGGAAGATTAAATTTACGTGAAAGAGATTATTAATTTCATCATTTTCTAACTAACAGATCAAAGTAAAGAAATCTATGAGCAATGGAAAGTAAATAAAAAATAACATTGTGTATAAGCTGACAGAGTGGAGTAAAGTTTAAAAGTATGTATTGAGAATTTTTAAAGAAGTACTTACACTTTATTTCTAATTAATTTTCAAAGAACTTCTAAATTCCCTACCAAAACTGACATAAATATTTATATTTTCTTTACTAAATATTTTGTGATAATTTGTTATCAATTGGAAATATTCTTAGGGCAATCATTTATAAGTTTATAGTGTAGGAATATATTAATAAAGTTTTACTCATATTATCATTAATTAAGTTTTACAAAATACAGTGAATAATTTTGCAGTATTTGTAAATTAAAACTAAGGAATAATATATCCGATTTATCAGAAATATCTCAGGAAAAAAAAGAATTCTTCTAAGATTTATTTAAACTATATAAAATAAAAAAAACCTTTACTACTTACTTTCTCCAAAGCTTTCTCAGAAAATATAACATCATCAATAAATAGAACAATATCTTTGGGTTCCAGCTTTTGGAGCATATCTGAACAAGACTTAAATCTAAGAATCCATTCAGTCTATAAAGATAAATAATTTCAAAATTATGAAAAAATTATTTTAACAGCTTCATATTAAAATAAAAGATATTTAATTTAATTGAATTTGAAAGCTTTCACACAAAAGAGCTTATATTTGAAATCTTTTAATTATAGTAAGAAACGCTTTATAAAAACATTTCCCCCTGTGTTTTCTAAATTTGCACACACTCACTCACTCACTCACTCACGCACACATGCACGCACGCACACACACACATATATATGATTCATTAAATGACAAATCATATCATTCAATTTTAAGCCCTAATTACTTTACTCTGTTGAAAAAATACAGTGAATTACTGTTTATATTAATGCTTAAAATATATTTTCAGAGCTCTGCTTTTTAATCATTTGATGAAAATATTTCTTTCATGAAATGTGAAATTTAGATTAATTTTACTTTACAAAAATGTAACAGCATTACCTTTTTGATTTTCTTGTTTTTCCAAAATTTGAATTTTATTAAAATTATTAGTAAAAAGTATAAAAAATAGCATTTTTTCATTTGCAGTTGTTAAGCTATTAATATTTAGCATATCTGCTTACAGCAATATTTTATAATCTATAGAAATCAATAGGCAAAATACTTTATATTTTTTAATCAAAGCTTAGATTTCTGCTCATACTTCTATTAAGTCTAAATTGAGTTTTGATAATATCAATTATATAATAAATAGTTTTTAAAATTATTTAAAATATATCATTAACCTATTTGATTTAATAAAGTGATTAATATTAAATTAATTTAAAAATATTCCAAAGTAATTCAATAATTTTTGTACAATATTTAAAATATTAGCTATAAAATAATATTCAATAAAATAAATATAAATTATATGCTCTTCTTATTTTTTGTAAAAAGTAATGTAAATTTTGGCACTACATCAACATTTTTCAAGAAAAAATTCTAGTAAATTAATATTATTCATATATAAATAATTCTTTTTTTATACTTCAGATAAACAATTAGCATTCTATGAAACAAAAAAATAAGATGCTTACCTTATTTTCAGGAATTTTAGCAGAAGAGGAAGTTCCTTCAAAGAATTCTTTTTGGGCCCAAAGGCAATAAATGTTTGAAGGTTCATAAAAACAATCTTCCTATAAAATAAAGTTTAAATAAAAACATTATTCATTTATAACTCTTTTATATAAATTATGAAATTTTAAGCCTTTTGTAAAATAAAACTTATATGTACAAAATTGATACAACAAAGCATTTGATTTATTTCAGAAAGCACTATCACAAGAAGCAATTTTTCTTAGAATGATGCAAGCAAAACATCAAACATTTGAAACAATGCAATAAAAAGTCCAAGAATTAATTAAAAAATTAGGCAAATATTTTGATTTCCTCAGTATTAATGAACTATATCATTAGTATGCAAAGTTGTAACATAGAAAAATAATGTATAAAAAATTCTCCCTAATTTTATATATATATATAAATTTCAGAATTAAGTTTGTGAGAGGTACCCAGATAATTTTACAAGAAACAAACCTTTTTACAACCATCAAGATTAGTTAGTTTGGACCCAAAGAATCTTAATTTATTAATAAATTTCATTAATGGTCTGATAATGTAAAAAGCACATCTAATGAAAATACGATTTTATGTCCAGCATGCATAGAACTTTCGCTGTCAAAATGGAGCTACTTCCAAGTTATAGGAATTGAATTAGATTATGACAAAAATGACCTAACAATTTGTAACAGGAAGGAATTCATAATTCACTTTTATGCAACATATTTTGACAATAATTCATCCTGAATGAAATTCTTTGATATGGTTAAGAAATGTTTGAATTCTCTTGGAACAAAGATAACAAATTTGGTCTAAAGACTCTTTACTCTAAAATTACTATACTTTTTTTTAGATTTAAAAATTATATTGAAATCTGTAAAATATTCTTAATAATAAATAAATTTTTTAGGGATTTTAGATTACTTATACATAGCTTGTCTAGATACATATGCAACTTTATATAAAATTGATTCACAGATAATTCATCTTTCATAATTTGCCAGATCAAATACAGATAAAAGTCTTTTGATTTTCAGTACAATGCTTAATTTTAAGGAATAAAGTGAATTATTTTTGAATTTATCATTTATATTGATCATTAAATTAATTATATGCAAATGTAAGAGAATATTAATATATTTTACCTCCTTAGGAATGTTAGAAGCTGCTTTAGCAAACACATGAACATTAGATTCATTAAGAATTTCAATCAAATAGTTTCTTGATAGTTGTGGAGACATGATTTTTTTATAGTCAATATCTATAAAAAATTATTTATATCTATAACTCAGTCTTCAATTTCTTACTGTTTTTACACATATAGCTAAAAAATATAACATAAGTTGCTTTGTAAAAGTAGATATTAAAAAGTAGAAATATTCTAAAATAGTTATCTAAGAATAGAAGTTTGATAACATTAGTCAATAGGTAGTCCTTTTATAGTTTCTGAATAAGTAAACATAAAAAAATTACTTTTAGTTTGTAATACATAAACAGGAAAAGTTTATTTCACGAACAAATGAAGCTCTCTACAATAATAAATAAATACAAAACAAAACAAATGAATACTCTTGAAAACATTTTCAAGAGGAAAAAAAAACTATAATGACAATTTTTATTTATATAGTACATCTAAACATCCAGTTACATGTAATAGTATTTACAATAATAAATATATTTTCTTTGCTAAAAATTTGTAGTTGATAGGAGCTATGTTTTAATTAAGATTAATAAAAGATTTCAAAGGAACAGTAAGAAAATAATAAAAATTAGATATTGGAAAAAGCGGAAATAGTATTTATAAGCATGCATAATAATTTTATAATATTTTTATCCCACATCTTTAAAAATAACTAAAATAAACAGATACCAAAACTATTAATAAATGGAAAGTGTTATTCCATTTATAGTGTTGGAAAAAATAAATTCCAGAATTTGTATTTAGTAATAATAAATTTAATAAAATAAGAATGCACCAAAGGATAAAACTAAATACAAAGTCACATAAATCAGAAATTTCATGTTAGAGAATTTTGTTAAGTAGTAATAAATGTAAGAAAACTGTATAAGTGATAATTCAAATAAATCAGAACATGAATTATCAGTTAATAAACATACACAGTGAATACATAACATGAATAATAAGCCATTGAAATATGTAGCAATAAAACAATGATGCAATAAGAACCTACGATTCATAGCAGCCTTGAATTTTTTCAGCATGGTTTTATGGGTACTTGGTTTAATTTTCAATGTACTTTCATTATCACCACAATTTTCTAATAAAGTGAAACAAATCATGAGTTTATCATGGTCTTTCCCAGCAATGCCAGCATAAATACAATTTAACAATTTGTTCTCAAAGTTTTTCTTCTGTTCGAGAAGTTTATCTAATAGCTTAAATTTTTCTATCCGCTCACTTATAACAGATGCTGATATACTGTAAAAATATAAAGATTGAAACATTAAAAGAAATATAAAGATTAAATGTAACAATATAATGATTTATCAATTTTGAAATTACACAATAATAAACACAATAATAAAATCTACACATTTAATGATGTCTACAACAAATCAGTAAAATATGATTCAATTTCAATACAATTTCAAAAACCTGTTACATAAAAATCACTATCTAGGTTATGAAATTTGTTCATGGAGAAGTATAAATTGTTTATTGGTGAGAAAATGAGATTTATTTTGTGTTAGTGTTTCATCATGGTTATGAATGACATCTAAAGACTGTAATTAGCTTAAGTATTTTTTATCAGAAAGTTGGATGTATAATAACAGTTTATCAATAAGTTCTATATAGGTTTTTCTTTTATTTTCACAAAATAAAATTCATTGTTCTAGATTGTTATACTTAGGTTCCCTTTTATTCTTTTTAGTGAGTTACACTTTATATCATCTTAAACTCATTATATTTAATTGTAATCACTCTGAATGATATAACAATAAAATCAGGCAATATTGTTATTTTATTCAAAGCAGTAGTCATAATAAAATATGCAAATAAATAATATCTAAAATAATATGCCTTACAATAAAATTCCTTTCAGAAATTTAAACTCGACACTTTATTACATTTAAATCGAAATAACAAATGAAAGTATGTTTATTATGAATTTATTATTATACTTTTATCCATTTGGTAATAATATTTAACAGATAAGAAATTAATTATTT
>JAPDSC010107470.1:0-45469 GCA_026290005.1 Latrodectus geometricus
AAAAAAAGAAGTGTTTGGGCATCGCCTGGCGAAATAAGGTTAGAGTCAACAAAATTAAGGATGACCTGTAGTGTAAAAAATACAGGAAGAAAAAGAAAGAACAACAAAACGCTTCGTTACGCTTTCCCACATTCTCAGTTTGTTTTTACTAGTTATCAACCCGTGCCAACTCACAGGGTTTTTTATAAAAAGTTTCACACGCAGGTAAAGTGAGACTTTCTTAAGCAAAAAGTTTACTTAATGTCCCACAGGCTTACCTTCTATGAGGATTGATCAGTTTCCAGAGCAAGAGTTAGGTTCTGGATGAGATATACTTGATTTGGAAAGCAATTGATAAATCGTGAACAGTAAATAAGGATTAAAATAACACTTGAATTTTAAAACAAAGCATTCTTTAATGCTTAGTTCAATCATCTGTTATGTCTTTGTTGTCTTTTTTGTAGCGTGACAAAAAAATAGCCAAAAATTGCATCTGGCAAAATGTTACTTTATAGTCAAGTAAACGAATTTTTTCTCTTAGAATTGCATTAAATAAAACGGAAATAATTAAGCAATGAAATTATAAGTAGCAAATAAAAATACAGCTTTAAATATTTTTTTCATTTTTTAATTCATGTACGAAATTAATGGTAAAAATCAGAACGGTTTTACAATCTATTGAGCTTTATTACTAGTTAATCCTCATAATAATTGTGAGGCATCATTTTACGATTAGAAAATTCTTGAATATTTCATTTGATGGAATAAAATGTGATAATTATTGGAGATGAAAGACAAACTTGTCTGGAAATTTATAGACTTTTCAAAGAGCCGGGTTTTGTTAAATTTATTGTAATATAGAATATTTGAGTGATTGGATAATAAGTGAGACACTAAGAGTTCATTTGGGGTAACCCATCTGGTAATCGGAAAAGAGACCAAAAGTTAGTTGGATTGACTGCCTGGAAAAAGGCTTAAACTATCAGGGTGACAGATTGGAAAACACCGACCAGGAAGAGGATGGCATGGACTATAATTCTGAATAAATGGTAATGTACAAGAAGGGTTTCACCACTAACGATTGCTGATCACAATTTTCTGAAATTCAAATCTATCAATTTAATACACCGACCAGGAAGAGGATGGCATGGACTATAATTCTGAATAAATGGTAATGTACAAGAAGGGTTTCACCACTAACGATTGCTGATCACAATTTTCTGAAATTCAAATCTATCAATTTAATACAAATAATCATTTCTTCATTGCACAAATGAATTGAAATAATACTGAACACAGTTATTTGAAATATTGTTATGATTTTGAAAAGCATTAATATCTCTTAGATGTCTTTATTGCGAAAGATCTTTTTCTAAAGTGCCAGAACAAATAAATCAAAATAGATTTTTGAGTTAAGATATGCGATTAAAGATTGCTCAATGTGTTGATCAATATTAGTGTTTTCATTTAGGATTTCCCGAAAAATAGTTTGTCTAGGACAATAGCATGGTATTTAATTACTTCAATTATCTATTAGTAGCCAATTTGAAAATAGTTTTTAATAAAAGTAAGAAAGTAAATAATAGAATCAACATATGATTAATGGTTAAAGTTATTCTATAATTAAGTAATACCAAAATTGTCTCGTTATTCTGAAAATTAAGAAGTAACATATTAAAGTGCTGTAAAAAATAACAACGATAAGAGTATACTAAATTTTACAAAATACTTTTATTCGTAAAAATAAAAATTATTTTATTTAAGAATTATTAGAAAATCATATTTTTATACACTTGAAAAGGTAGCTGAAAATAATAGTGAATGTAATATAAATTTTGAAATCGAATTTTTCCTTTAATATGATTGAACTGCCTTATTAATAATAATAATAAAAATAAATAAATAAATAAAAAAAATCCTTACTTTAAAGTAACAAACAAACAAACAAGTATAAAGTACAAAAAAATATAAAAATATAAATAAAGACAAAAGATTTCCAAAAATTTTTCATAAATCCAAGAAGAGGAATTGCATTTAAATCCTGTAATTAATGTCAAATTCAAATGAGATCCATAATCACCGTCGTATTTAAGAAAGTAAAATGCTACTAATATAAAAAAGATAACTATTTTTTAACAAATAGTTTAGTAGCTAACAGAAATTACTGTATCAGCGTAAAATTATTATAAAAATTAAACAGTAGGAGTGCTTCTCTTATATTTATACTTTAAAAAAATAAAATAAAAATATCCATTATAAAGTATATTATTTTTATTATTATTGCTCATAAAAAATGTTTCCACATCTGAAAACAGATTCTTTCAAAATGCAAGTTAGAACACAAAATGAGAGTTTCAACCATGCAAATTACAAAAAAAAAAAAATAATAATAATAATAAATAAATAAAAATTTACTATCGCTATATTTTATAGCGTTATTAAATTAGAAAATACATAAACTCTTTAAATCAAAAATCTATTTACATTTAAATGATAACGAATAAACAGTTATGAGTTTATATATTTATCCCAATACATTAAAGTATTTGCCACTACAGCCCTTTCGAAAGGCAACATTATTTGGTAGATTATGAAAGATAATTATTAATGAATATTGCGGTATCGCGCAATGCATACGTTAACAGCTGAGAGTCCTTGTAAGACATTTAAACATCTACTGCGTCTTTATTTTACGGAAGGACTTTTCATAGCAGCTCATATTCGCAAGTCACAAAAAATTAAACCCGGAAAATTCTCAGCATCTATTCCAATAAATGTTCACGCAAAAGGAAAGACGTATTATTAGTCTTCCATGTTCAAAGAGGTTGAGACATTTGCCAGGACATTCCAATCCACAGATCGCTGTCCTAGCGCTAAGCTGCACTGAAAAGTTTAAATTAAAGTTCAAAACATTTTATGTACTTTAAAGACTTAAAAAAATTATAAGAGTGTGAAAGAAAATACGGCTTTCAAATCTATTTTTAAATGTAACATGCACTGTCAAATGTGATGTTGGGTAATAAATGACCGGTTCGGTTTGTGGCTCATTCAAAGGGCATTTAGAGCGCACAAGGGCTAATTTTGTAAAATGGGATCTATAATGTATAATTGATCCAGAACAACTAAAAATTTCCAAGCCCAAGATAGGATTTGAATCCATGAGTTGTTGAACAGAAAGCAGAGGTAATAAATATTTGGAAAAATTCTGAAAATAAATGCGAAAATCAGAGCTACAAAGGTATACCATTAAGGTATAGAACAATTTTAAGACTCAATTAGAATTTTAAGATTCAATTAGCATAGAAACGAACTTGGAGATATTTTTCAGAAGAAATCCTGCTGTCCCTCATACAGTTTTCCAATTATATAAATGTGATTTTTAATATGTATTATAATAAATACCAGTAATAAATATTGATTCTTGGGGAATAGTAAGAAAACATTTTTGGAATATAATAGCACGATTCAAAAATATCAGATCCAAACCAGAATTAAATTATACAAAATAACTTAGTTTTTTTAATATTATTAAATATTGAATCAAAAATACGAAGTAATGGATTTAATTTAACAGCACTTTTCAATTTTGTATATTTTATCCCAGAATTATAATACGAAGTGAATTTTATTTTCCATATTCCCATAAGAGAAGTTTAAGGTTCAAAAACAACTTACTTCAATATGATAAAAAAAATTGTTTTAGTCTCTTGTTTATCTTTTAAAAATATTTTAAACAATAAAATTCGAGAAAAACAGGAGCAAAAAAAGCAAATAAAATTCGAAACAACCATGGCTGAGAAATTCATCCAGAGAAATGAATTACAATTACAGCTAGCATCTGCAGCTCGAAACAAAATGTCGAACGATAAAATAGAAAAAAAAAAATTCTCACTAACAATCAGATCTGCATGCATGGATGGGTGACATTAACAAACTTATTTTCCTTCAATTCGCATTGATTGACGCGACAATAATTTAACAGCCATTTCAATAACAGATGGTACCGTTAGAATACGAACATTGTTTCTCTTCTAGTATTCTTTTTCGTGTTTTAGCTTAACTACGACCTTCCTTTATTTTTTTGCAGCAGACGATGATTACAACAAAGGCTCTCGCGATAAACAACGGAGGGGGAAAAAAAGCGAAAGAGCGCCGAAGCTGTGTGAAACTAGCATTATTTATGACGAAGAGAAGAAAATGGCTTGCAATGTCTCCACAGGCGTGAAGGTCAAGGATATAAGAAATATGATTTGTTTATCCTTTTTATGCAAACCAAGAGATGGATTGAGTATCGTTTGCCACTTTTTTAATAAAAAATTGCAATCAGTGTCAGAAGAGTTTTAGATTAAAGACGAATTAATTCCCGTTATTAGATTTGCGTAATAAGATGAGAAATAATATAATAAAAATATCAAGTAATTTATTTTTCATCAAGAGGAATAAATGGGTTTGAGATTAACTGAACCAGATTAAGTTGTAACTGATTTCTGTTTCGCTGAATAATCACAGAAAATAATTGAAGTGTTAAAATGATATTTAAAATTCATATAAATTGCGAAACTCAATTTAAAAATGTGACATATTTTATTAGGTGATAAAGATAAAAAATATTTTACTGTCAAAAAAAATTAACATTTTCTTCTGTCACAGGTAAATAAAATGCGATTTTTACAAAATGGGCAGTTATAGTAAATAAAGTCATAAAACTTTAAATTTAATGAATAATATCTAATTTAATTCTCTGCAATGGATATTTAAAGTTTAAAATAATTATGCATAATTAAATAACATTTACTTTTATTATTTCAAACATTTACTATAAGTCATTCATTCATTTTTTAGAAGTTCAGAACAAATAAATTTATAACAAAAAATAACACTGCATTGAAACTGATTGGATTTTTAAATAATAAACTATTAAATGAATATTATTGCTTTATTTCAAAACGATAAAAGTAAACATTTTTTCAGATTAATTATATTGACAGTAACATAAGATTTATAAGAAAGTTAAAATTTTTTAATAACAATATAATGTGTTCCGATAGATGATGCCTCTTATAAAACTTTTCTTAATTTTTTTGGTTTCCTTGAATTAAAATCTTATTTATTTAAATAACCTCCAAGCATAAAGATTTTCTCCCATTTTCCGAAATATCACAAATATCTTTGACATATTGTAAACAAATGACTTTTTGATGTAAATAACTACTATATGACACTAACGTCCTCTGGTGGCATAGTGATAAACTAATCGAAATCGCTATATAACATGTATAACAGAAACCAATTTAAAGATATTTTTAGAATTATTTCTAATTTATAAAATATTTTTTTGAAAATGTTCAGAAAACTTTTGAATAAAGTTTAAAAAAATATAATATTTAAGAATCATTTGCCATCTGTGTCATAAAATTTTATAAATAAACACGGAAAAATATATTTTCTACAACTGTTATAAATGCAAAAAGTTTTGTTTCTAAGTAATAAATATACTTTCCTTTTTATATTGAATTCATTACTCAATTTATCAAATAAATTTCAAACAGAAATTTACATTTAAATATTTGAAATTAATCTTTAAAATTTCTTTCTATCAAATTAAAAACAATAATTTTTATTTTTTAATTAACGTTGAAAATTTATTTTAAACTTAATCAAGTTTAACTTTTTTAGTTCAGTACTGAGTAAACATTTGTACTTTGAGTATATGTAATTAAAGGAACAATATTTTATTGGAGCAACCTGGAGTTGTTTGTGAGTATTGCGCAGAATAATAATTTTTCCAGGACCTTTTTAACATTACAAACTTTTTATTTCCATTTAATTTTCTCTATTTATTTATGGTTTCTCAAACTTTCGGACCAAGAACATATTATTGCTGTTGACACTTTCTAGATGACTCTCATATTTTACTTGTTCTAGATATTTATCTAAAAATGGAATCAATAAGATGTAGAATTAAAAACAATAAAATTCATAATTTTAAAATGTATAGTAAATTCCTACTTGAATAGAAATTAAACAATGATTTTCATAAATATTAGTGTTTTATGCATCAATTAACTTAATAATAATTATAACAAAAATGATTTACCTGAGTTTCTGAAATCGAGGCCGTTAAGAAAAAACAAGGAACGAAGCATTTGAAGAAATCGACAGTAAATTTTTATCGAATGAATGTAACGTATCTTTCTGAGAAAAACTTCTTAACCGAAGATATTCTAATTTTCTAATTGGATTTCATAGTTTCTGTAAAAAAAGAAACTCGTTTAAACATTTGTAATAATTACTGCAAAAAACATGAAGAATTGAAAAACATAAATCACAACTGACTCTTAATAAAATATAAACGTGTAACATACATTAAATGCTTTTGCATTAGCATATGTTACAATTTTCTTTTGAAAGAAGCTCATAAACACGCAAGCAAATGTGTCGTCAACTCCCTTACTGTGATTCAGTAAAATAGATTTTTGATTTTGTTCAGCCATAAACATTTTACTTAATAACTGGTGTGATTGCGTATATTTGATAATAATTATTTGGGTTTGTAATCAGTTTAGATGGTTAGCGTACATAACATTAATTGCATCAACGCATTTAGTAATGTATATTATCATCGAAAAATGTAGGTTTCAAAAAAAGTTTCTAGAGAATATAAGATTTGTCTCCATCACGCGGCATTTAAAAGGTACAAGGTCAATGAAACAATTTAAATGTAGTAGAAAACAATAACTGGTAAATTAAACAAGGCATTGCATGCATCGAATGAAATTTATAAAAATAATAAAGTAAAATAAAATTAACTTTTTACGTACAAGTAAGTAGCTAGCAAAACAATCATTTGCATTTCACTAAGTTTGTAAGACTTATACTAAAGAACAAAAAAATGTAACCTTATGTGTACCTGTTTATCTTAACTAACGTTTGATAGTGTAAGGCTATATGTTGGAAAGGCAGTAGCAATATTTCTATTAAACAATAAATAGAAAGGGAAATAATTTTAAAATTTTCCTGCTAAAATCAATAAATAATTAACATTTAATTTTGGTACATAATTTTATATAATCGTTTAGATATCTGAATATTTAGGAGCATACTACTTTTAATTTGTTTTAAAAAGTTGTGATAAAAATTTTTAGCATCTAAAATATGAATAACATTGTAAGACACAGTTTTATATTACGTCAAATTTAAAAAATTCTTCTGATTAAATGTGTTTCTTTATGAGTTGAAACAAATCATAATATTACTGCGCATTTCGCATAAAAGAATTGCTACAAATTCATAATATATTATGAATTATTTTATATTAAACTTCATAATATTCAATTATATTGACATTCATTAATATTCATTTATATAAAATTCCTTTATATTAAAATTCATAATATTCAAATATAATAATTTTATATTTGAATGAGCAATTTTCGCTCAAATATTGCTTATTCAAATATAAAATTGTGTTAGATCTTTCATTGTTTGGAATAATATAAAAAGATAGTTATGCAAATGAGCTTTTAACGTTTAGTAAAAAAAATCGTTGAAGAAAAATGTTTTCTTTTTAAACATTTCTCAAATATAAAGAAAGAAAAATATATAGAAATAAAAAGAAAGAAAAATTGACTTCAAAACAAAAAACTGATTTATAAAAAAATATTTTTGCTTTTTATTATTTAAAATTTGTTTAAAATACCTAGAATCATTTCAGAAATAAATAAAATATAATGTCCTTTGTGATAAACTCAATTCTACAAACAATTGAAGAATTATTATTGAAAGAATTTTCAAAGCTTAGAATGCAAACAATGGCCAGGTTTCTAAATTCCTGGTATTGAATCTGCATGTAACATCAGCATTATTTAACCAAATAAGCTTTAGCCAATGTCTTGAATACATACGTTAGATTACTTACGAATATTCAAACAGTAAATCAACCAAATATGTACACTTCTTCAGTTTTTTGGTCCATTCAATGTTTGTCGTCGGCCTGATGGACCTTAATGTCCGAAGGGACTGTTTCGAACAAAACCAACCTACCTACTGAGGGTAAATATACGAAATAATTTCCCTTTTTACTTTAAACAAACGTGAATCTTGGGTACTTCTGAAACAGCAACATCTAACCGTTTCGCCATTATCCGTTATCTTTTATTCTGGATGGCCACTAGGAATATCCGAAATGATGTCCGCTTATGCAAACTCAGAAGATAGGATTGTGAGTAAAACAAAGGGATAATCGAATAAACATAGAACATCGGATTTTAAATAACAATATCAAATAGAACATGTGGCCTAGTGAAATAGAAAACTCAGAATCTAAAGAAATTTAAAAGTATTAAATTATTCAAGTGGTAAAGTATTTGTACGATGGACTATTGATTCAAAAAGATCAGATATATATGTAAGTTTATACAAGCTGTATAATGTCCATGTGATACAAAGTGCAGTCTATTTGATAAATGAAATTTATTTTTCTAAGAAAAGTATATTGAATATTTTTGGCTAGCAAATAACTGAAAATGTCTCGTTTGTTTTCAACATGCTGTGTCAGATGCTCTATTTTAGAAGAAAGTACAGTTATAACTATAACTAATGCTATTGTATGTTACTTTACAATAGTAATCAAGTTTGGTCTCTTTTCGCTCACTAGTGAGCGTTCCTATTTTTATAAGCGTCTCGATTACCAAACTTAGACATTAAGTATTTATTAATATGTTTTAACTAGTTGTAGTTATATTTTTTAATTATATAAAGTAACGTTAATTGCCTATTTTACTAATTAACCTTAGCGTCGAAATAGAGAATATTAGGAAGCCTAATAAAAATAATAATTTCATATGTAAAATAGAAAAATTCCTTTAGAGATTACGCAATACCAACTTTTTAAAATAACATACACACACACATACGTATTTTAAATCAGGTTATTAATTAAAATATATTTTAGTGATAATAGATTAATTAATTTATGCTTTTAAGAATAAGATTGTGTAAAAATGTAACTAATAAAATTATCTCTAGGTTTCATTTTAAGAACCAATTAAAAATACTTGTCTAAAAGTTTTTTAAAGTAAAAAAAAAAAAAAAAAAAAAAAAAAAAAAAAAAAAAAACCCATTCCTAATACAAGTCTTGCATTAAAGAATTTAGAATTGACAATAACTTACGGATAATTACGATTGGCTTAAAGATTTTCAATAAAATTGATTAACAAAACAGTTTTTTTTCCTATTTTAAGAATTGATTAATTATAGTTTTCATAATATATAACATGTTAAACACTTTTAATATTGTTTATTTTTACTATGACAAATGTTTATCAGATTATAATGAAAATATAATATTATTAATATTTCTAAGAATTATTTTTATTTCTAAACGATGTTTGTTAACCAACGAATAGTTAAAAATCGTTAAAAAAATAACAAATTTTGCAAAAAAAATTTGTCTTCTCGTTGCACTAAAGATTAAGGAATAATTTATATCAAAAATCTTTCATGCACATTAAATCTATTACAATTACTTGATTATGAATTATTATATGGATACACATTTTTCTTATTTAGATATCCCAAAATTTTCTCCTTTTTAAGACGATCATTACAAAACGAATGTAATTTCATATTTCGAATTCCTTAGTTGTATTACAATTCTCTTAAAATTAAAAAAATATCATTTTTAAGATTCATCATTTTTAAAATTAGATTTAAATTATAAAAATTACATTTAATTAAATTTTTTACAAAAAAATGCTCAATTATTGAAAAGTTTACGAATAACACACGCATCCAAGATAAAGGAATATTCAGAAAATATTGCCAAGTGCCTAGTGAAAATGCCTGAAAATATTACCTAATAACAGATTACATTCTACAGGTGTATGCGTCCTTTTCCAATAACTTGCAATATTTAGTAATATTTACCAATAAATAAGATATCCCGGTAAATTGTATTTACTCTCTGGATCATAAAAATACCTAATGGAAAATTGCGAACATCAATAGATCTGAGTAACACTACATTCGGCAACATTAAGTTGGTATAATGCACTTTTGTAGTCAAGCGGTACATTAAAGGAGAGATATTGCAGTTGTGTTTGTTATTTTGTGGGAAAGACTTGGTTTCGGTAAACAAGACAGTTCTTTTATGAGATCTACATTGATAAGTTAAAATCTTGTGTTTATCAGATGTTTTTGATTGGTGACGTGTCATTTCCAGTGAATCAAGACACTAGCAATAATTGATAGGTAATGATGCGGTAATATTTGATTTGATAATAATTAACGTTAATCTTTTCAAGATGCGCAATCAAAATATACGATATACATTATTTAATTTAAGCTGTTTTTGCTTAAAATTCAATTTCCTATATAAGAGCTACTATTTATTTATTAAAATAATTTTACATTTATATTAGCTCAACAATTTTCAAATTACAGATAGAAATGAATAAAGTCATTTTCCAAGAAATTTATTTATTATGATGCTAAAATTTCTACTCTTTTAAGAGTTACTTATTGAATTGAGTTTGGAATGTGGTGGAACATATTTTGGTAGTCTTGAGTGAGAGAATACAGCTGCTTGAATTCTTTAAATAATCCCTTAAAAGAGAAAGTATTAATATTCCTCTCAGAATTCCCTTTAAAAATATTTTAAGCGAGAAACTGTTTTGAATCATGAACAATTTTATATGTTAAGCATTTCAATCCAGATAATTGAAACTTTTAATTCAAATGATGATACCATTTGAATGTTATGATTATTAAATTTCAAACCCTTTGCTATAATATACAACATAACAATATAATAAAAAACGTATACACAAAAAATGCCGAGGCATAATAAATAAAATCAAGATATGTAACCAAACTATGGATGGTTTATTTTGAAAATGTGTATTTCTTAAAGAAAACAATAAGATATTAATTTTTTCAACTAATCATTAAATTAATGTATTTCCCATTTATAGGGAATTAATATTTATCTTAAAAAAATGCCCGTTTTGTTCAATTTAAATTTAGTGTGCATAAAAATTTTATAACACTTCATTTAAAGTTCGGAAATACGGAAAAACGGAAATAATTTCCTTTGATCTTAATTTTCACTTCAATTATATATATATATATATATATATATATATATATATATATATAATTGTATACGTTGATTTAATCAATTTTCTTCTCTCTATATGTTTAATCTTTCAACATTGTTATACATTTACATTAGAATGACATGAAACTTGCACATTCAAATAAGTAATTGTAATAATCTAAATGCATTTGTATGCCCCAAATTCAAATTTGGAATTAGGGTGACAATTGTAATTAAATACTTTTACGTTGAAGTATTTCAGTATTTTAATTAACATACAGGATCATCAAAGTTCACAGATAGTGATTTACGCTATTAGCCGATCATTTACAGTGGCATCAAACTCGGTAATATGCAGGTGATTGTAAACATTTGCATAATTTTCTCGGTTTTTCCATCGCCGAAAGAAAGCAAGAATGTGGCCAAGCAACAAACGAATGTAATTAATGAAAGTAGTAATCATTATTGAAAGTTCGTGACGAAATTCGTCGCCAATTTTACATGAACGAAACTGACAACATACAAAATAACGCTTTTATTTATTTTGCCTATCATTTGTTAGATTCAAATGCATATACAGTGGTCGTTTGTGTAACTATGTATTCAATTTTTATAGTTAAAATTTCAGTAAATTCTAGTTAACTCCTTTTTTGATTTGTAAGTCTTCGTAGTTATTGTATAAACAAAAAGAAAATCATTATTTCTTTTTGTAGCATGCATTTCAATTGGTGATTTTTTTTCACCGTCTTTGTTCAACTGCGCCAAAGTATGCGGTAGATTCCGGCTGAGTAAACAGTCAGAATGCAAATGGTTGAAAAGAAAGTAATTCTCACGATCGAAAATTTCCCACACATTTATTATTTAAATATTATTATTGAATAACTTAAAAAAAACTGCAATTATACATGCTTATTCAATACACCTTGATGAATTTAGGAAATTTAATCTTAATGAAATATACATTGGAATTTTTTTTTTATCATTTCGTATAGAAAAAATTTCATACTCATTGAATTCTATTAGAATTCAAAACATTTAGGAAAATCCAAAATATATTAAAATTATAATTGCGTTATTTTCTTTTTATGTTGCATATACATGTATTATTTCATTTTTGTAAAGTGTAAATAATTTACATGAATAAATGCTATAGGAATATTACTACTATGTAACATGTTATCCGATAACTTGTATTAATATGTGCAATGTGCTTCATTTCACCACTAATTCTTATGCATTTTTGAAATACATATGAATATAGTTATTAAATATTAACCCATTGAACACATTTGACAAATGAGTCTCGCCATGTGGTTTTTCCATTGCAATACAATCTTAAAATAATTCAGTACTCAACGGGATAAATAGTCTGAGAAATTATTAAACAAAACATTATATGAAATTTGTATTTCTTTCATGCAAGCATGCTTTTATTAAAAATGCTTTCTTGTAAAAGTTTGCGGTTATTTAAAATAGTTTTTTTTTTTTCAAATTTTGCAATTAGTGATGTTTTAAATTTTAGGGTTATTTCATTGCTTTCATATATTTATAATAAACTTTTAATAAACGTTGTTTTTGCAATTATGAATCGGACTTTAAGCTAAAGAACTTGTAAATATCTTAAATTAAGTTTTCTCAAAATGAAATTAGGCACCATATTTTCACACCCTATCAATTTTCTTTATTAATTTAGAATGATCTTTTAATTACTTATTACTATTCACTTTTCAATTTAAAGAAAAAATGACATCACTATTTTTCATAATGTTTTGACAATATTTATTTTAAATGTTTATGTCAATGGTTTCCGCTGTCTTGTGAATATTTGATAAAGATTTTAATTTATAAATTTAACATTTTATATAAAAATTAAAACACAAAAAAAGGAGCGATGGCTAATGCATTTCTATTGCTTATAAATAAATTAGAAGTTATATTTTAAATTTTCCTCGAGTTTCTGTTAAAAATATTGTAATGCGTAAGATATTTCAAACATATTTTTAATTTTCAGATTATATTCTTTTCAATTCAATTACATGATTTTTTTTAAAATTAGCAGAGCACACTTGTTTTTTACATAGCAGTTATTTTCACTTTGTGATTATTCAATCTATCTTCAAACTATTTCTTTCAATCTATCTATGATTTGTTTTGAAAAATATTAAAATAGATTATGTCTTTTCTCTCTTTCTCTCAGATCAGATGGTGTAATTCTGAAGCACTGAGCTGAATTTAGCATTTTTTAAATTAAATTTGAACACTTTCTGATAAGGTTCAACTTACACTTTTGAAAGAGAAACCGTATTTTATTATTTAAAACTTATTTATAACATAGTAGCTAGTAGTTTTTTTCATACTTTCATTTAAATTATATTTCAACGTAGATCTTTTTCGCATGCATGTTTTAATTTAAAATGATAGTATATTTAGTTTTTGACTGTTTATTGACTGTTTGATTCTAATTAATAGTTTTTCGAAGTTACCTTTACTAAAACGTATAGATAGTCAAATAATACTAAAAATAGAAAGTTAGGACTTATTATAAAATTGCTAAATTGAAATTAAATAAATAATGGGGATATTATATGAAAAATGAATTTTAGGTTAGTTGAAGATTTGGAGGTATTGCAAAACGAATGGAAAACTGTTCCTTTTATTTGTCATCGCATCGATTGTTCTGGATGCAAGCGAATCGAGTGGCTAAGAACAGTGAGATGCATGTCGCCATTTCTATTTAGAAGGGTCATATTCCGCTGGAGAGAGGACAATTCCACCATCGCATTTCCTCTCTTGTCTCGTATCCATAAATGCATTTATGGGTATGGGGGTGCATGGGACAAACACATAAAGCCGTATCTATATGCGGGCTATATCTGGCCGTCCGCGCCCTGTTCAAGGGCTGACGGGAGAGAGTGGGGCGCTGGTTATTGGAGCAGGGGCGAAACGGAGGGGCGGGACGAAGGAAAGAAAAAAGGAAGAGGCAGTTGTGTCAACATCGGAAAAGCGGCGAGTCCTTAGATCAACAACTGTTTGTTGGACGTGGCCGCAACTTATGTAAACATCCTGCTTCGAAAAACGCAGCGAGCAAAAATGTTCGGCTACCCAGCGCAGGTTGACCTTTGCTGGAAAATGTGTTATTTTTTTGTCTTCTTTTTACTTCCCCTTTTCCTGGTACCCGGTTTGTACTTGTGTTTCCTTTTTTTTATTATTTACTTATATATGCTTGCTTCTACAAGTGACGCCTACGTTATTTCTCGCTGGAATGATTGAGAAGTGAGTAGTTGGTTATGGAGTTTCCAATGTTTGGAATTCAAAAACTGAACAGGAATTTGTTTATCCAGTCTTCCACAATGAATTGACTCGAAAAACAATTTTATTTTAGAAATCCGCCCATTGATAAGTGTTTTATAATTTATTAATAATAACATACTAGTTTTTAAAATATAAAAAATATAGTAGTCGAATTTTTTTTAAAACTATTTTATATATTGAATTTGAATTTTAGTCAAATTGGACTAACAATTATTAACCATTATCAGCAACTAACCATTATCAGCACTTTCTTTCACTGAGTAGGAACTGGAAATACAAATCTAATAATTGTTGATTAAACAAACATCGGAGTACCTCAAAAATCTGTACTCTAGTACATAGAAGAAAAATTGAATTCATCTTACGAAAAATTAACCACACAATTCAAAATGAAACTAAGATGAGAATTACTTCCAAAAGGTTTATAGGTGCAATTTTTATCCAATAACTCAATGAACTAATTCAATTAAATCCATGAAAATATAGCAATATTTTAATTTATACGTTTTAAATTTCTATTACAAAAATAACACAAAATATATTGAAAACTTTATATGCAGATATTTCGTTCTTTTTTGTATCAATATTAATTTGCTATACGATTAAGTTGAGCCACTGTACGAAAAATGTAAGACCACCGTTGAAAAATCAATCGAAATATAAAAGTAGTTGATTTAGGAATAAATTATAACATAATGAAAAATTGATTTATTTTACATGATATATAATGTTGTAGTAAGTTTCTTCAATAACTGGGAATTTAATAAGCTATAATAACAAGTTTATTTAAAAAGAAAATAAGATTATTTCAAACTACTTATTTAGTATCGTTAAAGAAAATGTGATTTAACAAACATTAAATTTATAAAAGAATTGTCACAAATAAAATCGAATTCAGAAGTTAAAAAAAAAAAAAACATTAAATAAGTTCGTAAAATAAACATTAAATCGTTCAGTATCTAATTTGCGGATGTCTATCGAGCCTGTACAATTCAAAATTGCATTTGGCTCTCCAAAGTCTTTTTTCCTGCACTGGGCCAAAGATAGTTCTGAGGATTTCGTATCATAAACTAAACCATTTATAACGTGACTTATAAGGAAAAAAGTTTTTGATGATTGTAATTAAGGAAATTATTAAATCTGTGTGCTTTTATATATAGAAAAACTAACAAAACGATTTGAAAATTAATCAAATAGATTATTTGTTAATTGTGCACAGAATTTGTAGTTAATACAGATTTCAATTTTAAAAAATAAATGCTAAAATATAATTTAAAATCATGTCACATTTAATTTAATTTTTTGAATTCTTTTTATAAAGACGTAATAAACGTGTGACCTGAAATCCTTCTGACAGATACATTCCTAGAATCAGTTTGTGTATACTAAGATAAACCATTATATTCTTGTTGTTTAAGTACAAAAATAAAAGTAAAATAAAAATGTAAATAAAACTGTAATAAAAATATAATAAAATAATTTAACTGTTCATTTCAAAATTTTTTGTGTGTTATTCATGTTTACAAAATAATTCGATTAAATCACATCCCTTCAGTATGAAAAGATTTGTTCTCTTTTCTTAAAATTTCATTTTTTTTTAATTATTTATTTTTATGGAAATTTTTTTTAGGTCAAAGCATATTTTCTTCATAATTTAGAAGCAGGGATGAAGAAGAAAATCCCAGATTTGGCCAACTACCCCTAAAGGTACTATTTCAATCGGAGGACACAGCGATCATGATATATTTTTCGTGAATTTTCGGCTGGTTAGAGATTTGAACTCACAGCCTTCCGATAATCAGAAATCTCAGCTAACCAGACTAGCACGGTTGCATAATCTTAAAATATTAGAAAGATTTAAAAGATTCGAAATGAATTGACTGCAACAATATAATATTTAAATCTATCAATATAAATGTATAATCAATTTCAATGATATTTATCAAATTTGTATCTCCTTTCAGGTCAACAGTTTGAGGATTTATTTTTCAAAATTATAAGGAATTTCATCATGAGAATTGTTGCTTTACTGGAAGGAAAATAGGCAGGTTTCCCCCTTATCTATATGCATATATGAAAGTAAATAGCATTGTAATGCTTGGAAAAATTTAAAATGCTTCAACAGGCAAGATTGAAAGATTGCAATTCAACTTCTTGTATATTTTCTCTCACATTAATAATACTGATATATTAACATATGAAGGCCAATATAATACATTTAAACATATTATGCATTATGATTTCAGAAAGCACTTATAATAGATAGATGACAGTATCAGGAACCAAAAGCTCAAAAGAAATCTTCTAATCATCAATTTTAATGGATTTTCAATGTAGAAAGGCAATATAATAAACGACGAAAAATGGGTGATGATTATTTTTCAACACTGGATAACAAGTCTTAATTTTTAAATTTATGATACATATTAGAGAAAATTAGTATGGATTAAAAATAATATACAATGTAAAATATACATGCAATTGATTAAGTATTTTAATCATTTTTAAGTTGCTATCCAAAATAATCCAACCAAATTTAGACAAGCCAAATAATTTGTTAAATTTTACTCTGCCGCCCACACATAAATTACAATTTATGTTTTATCCTTGAACTTCAAAATTTACATAAGCGTACAATGGATACAATGTTTTTACAACTGGGGATTTCCTAAACACAAATAATGCAACGAAATCATTGGTACAGGTTTGGAAGAAACCTGACTAAGCAAAGGTGTAATGTTTTTTTCTTTTGATAGAAAAATATATTTTAAAGGAGACTCACACATTACACTTTATTTGAAATTCTTAACAAATTCAGTTTTACTTCTATAGGAAAAATTAAGATATTTATTTTCTCGTTCATGATTCCAAGTAATGTAGTAAAGTTACGTAATAAAGTTCAAATGAAACATTTTGGAAAAAAAATTATCATTAAAGAAATAAGAAATCAAGAACTAATCGTCTTTCATTGGATGACTGTTTTTATAAATGTGATTATTTATGTTAAAAGTTTTTATTTATATCTAACACTTCAAATAGTGTTCAAAATGATATTTTAAAATTGATAAATTCATCTGCTTTTGTATAGTTAGTCATATCATTAATAATTATTAATTTAGAATAAAATATTTTTTAATTTTAAGTTACTGTTTTATATCGTGGAATTATTTATGGAAATCAATTATTTACATTTTTGACGCTTTTATAACTTATTTTTAAAACAAAATATCTTTTTGCAAATCGAAAAGAATTAATATGAATTAAATAATATAAGTGTTCATAATTATATCTTTGTTTATCATTGAAAGAAGTTATTATCCAAATAATAAACAACGATAATTATAAATTAAATCAATTCTTAATTTATTTTTTACTCGAGTAATAAAATATTTCAACATCATGTAGTGATATCTAATGGCATATGATTATTGAGTATTTTATATGTACTGCTTATATTATCCACAGAAGTTTCGTGTATAAAACAAACCATGTCATGATTCGCATGGGGAAAACTAGGAATTCCCAAGTGACCTTCCAACAAATTTACACTCCGAATTTTGTCCACCTCCAACAACTAAAATAAAATTCTATCCCTGTTAATCAACCACGATTGGTAATATAAATGATTGAAGCTGGGTTTTGTCTGAGCACCAAAGTCAAGCATCATTCTCTGATAATGTTGGCAGAAAGAATTTGAAATATTTGGCTCTTACTAGGGAATTCATTTATTAATTCAAGGGAAAGGATAAAAAAAAATCTCATCCGGCACAAAAAGCTTAAAAACATAGAAAATTCCATCTTTTTAAGGGAAAATGAAATAATTATGGATTTTAAAAAATACGTTTGTTAATTATAAGCCATCTCCTCACTTCACACAATTTAGCGAAAACAGATTTATTTGCATTACAGGTTATCTAGAAGTTCAGTCAGACTATTTTGGTGAATCTAACTGAAAATGAACTAAACATATATCACGTTTATTGAGATTCAGTATAACGAATACAGAATGAATCGTAATTTTTATTCCCAATTATTATTAATGATTCCTGGATAAGACTCAGATTCTTGTCTAAAGTAGAAACTTCATAAATTTATGTACTTTACATTCTATTGATATATATTTACATAGTTATACAATTATTAAACATCTCCCACAAGGCTCTTTAGATTGCATAGACTATTTCTTTCTTCTAAATCCTTAAATAAATGTTTGGCAGCAATTGATATTTACATCAATTAAAAACAATTGTTTTATGCTATCATATAAGCATAGCACTTTAGTAATAATGTTTATTCAGAAAATAGACGTTCGAATTTATTTTCTAGTTTACATCAAATGAATCTTCAAGATTAACACTTGATCTTATTTCATATACAAAAAATGGTCACAATTAATATTACTGAATCCATTAGAGTTGCATATTATATGGCATGAATTAATACTTTTGTAATGAATCAACATTCAAAAAGTTCCAGTTTCGGACACTACTTATTTAGGGAAACATTCATTAGCACTTTACTTGATGGCATCATCTGAAATGTTGAGGACAGTCATGTGAGGCATTAAACGCACACACTCAAAACATACCATTAATATTTATAGCTCAATAATATTCTATTACATTTATTTATAGGATAAAATTAGTACACTCGCGCCGTAGCTCAAAGACTTAGTTTAATTGGAGAGTATGCTTAGTATTTCTCCCTCTTAGAACGAGTTTACAGCTATTTCCTACAGCAGCAATGCCACAGCAGGCCCATATCATAACGCATCCACCATCCCTCACAGTGGAAGTACACCTCTTGACGCCGATGCGGGTTGCTGTGAAGGATAGTTGATTAAACTCCTCCAAATATTTGTTGATTTTAAGAGCCAAGAGCTCAAATGCACACTAGACACGAGTTTTGGAAACTCCGAGAGAAGCTGGAATGAAAGACGGGAAACTTGGGAAAACAACATTCTGTGTTTGGATTAAAGTGATTTTTCAGCCAGGAAAATACCTAGACTTAGCGTATCTGTCACGTTATATTCGCCCAATAAATTGCATTTATTTATAAAGTGTTAAATTACCAAGTTTGTATCAATGTACATTATTGTTTCTATTTGACTCTATTAATAGCCAAATGTTCGATTATTCACATTTTTAAATTTCAGCATTAAAAGTCACAATAAAATGTTATACCGATCACAATGAATTAAATATTTTAAATAAAGTAAAACTAACTTTTAATAAAACTACATTTGACATTAATTATGTAAAGTAAACTTAGTGATTAATATTTTTAAAGTAAATTTTTCATAATTATAATAATTAATTTCTTAATCAATTAATAATAGCATAATATCATTTTTAAATTTACCCAATATTTATTAATTTTTTCAATTCAATATCTATTATCAAGCTAATAAATAATAAACTTATTTAAATAACAAAAATATTATAAACGTGTACTGTCTTATTGTGCACAGCATTATTATGCTTTTATGAAATATTTTTAACAAAAATTTTAATAATAAATACATATTGTAAGAATTTTCTATTTATATACTATTACATATAAAATTTTAATAAATATAATGTACTATATACATTTCATTATTCATCATTTTCCTCATGTTATAAAATAAAAAGACAAATATGATTGTGTATATTACCAAAAAAAGATAATTCCAAATAGATTATTTATTTGATATAAAATTATTTTTTATTAATTGAATAAATAATCCTTTTATTAAATGTTTATTTTTTCCATGATATTATCAGCTGAATAGTTTGTACTTTTTAATCTTAATTATAAATCTTTATTATCTTTAACTTATTAATCTTTATTATTCTTGACTTGTCGCTATGTCCTATGCTTGAATGTGAAGTTTATATCAATTCGGAATCCATGGTTCGGATTGAAAGAGCACATGTATGCAAAATGTGATCTTAAAAAGACAAACTAAACCTGGCCAGATATCATTGTGTCTATGTTATTTGTCGAATATTTATTTATCGATTATTCTAATAGTAAAAATTTAGATTACTGGAATATAAAAAATTTTATATTTTCTTTCATTTGTAAAATATTTTTCAAAAAATTAATAAACTTTATCCGTTTTTATCATACATAATTATAATTATAAATGATCAATATTCAAGTCAGAATTAAATTACATTGGAAACAAAATTATTGAATTTTAATTCAATTTTATATTTTATTTGTTAAATATTGCAGGTTATAATTAGTGTAATAGTTAATTAATTAATGTAATGTTTTATTTATTAAATATTATAGTCATGTATTCAATCTGTATTTCATTTTTCTTTCAGGCAAAAATTAGATATAGCCTTGAAATTGCATGAAGGAAAAAAAAAACCTTTTCAATAGAGTGTAAAGAGAAAAATTGCTACGACCGATCTCGCAGTAAAAATCTGTATCGTCAGAAAATACCGGACTGCATAATACATCAACTTCCTAAAGAGCCGGATCTATGCCATTAGGATAATAACCCAAAAGCTAGGAGTACAGCGTTGTCTTTCTCTCTTGCATACCAGTACATCCAATAATAGGGAAAAAAGGAGGTAAAAATACTGTAAGGAAAAAATAATAATAATCTCACTTTTATGGGTAGACAAATTAATAAATAACTTCTCAGCCCATGGTCACAATAAAGCGACTGAAGAGATGGGGGGAGGGTTAGCAAGTGGTTTGGGGGTGACAGAGCCGTCAACTTTTAGTTAGAAAGGCAGTTTTATTCACAGTATACTGAACCGCGTTGCTGTGGAAACGGTGGCGCACAACAATGGGGGTGTGACGCAGTGTGTGGTCAAGAAAAGTGTGTTGGGATGTAATGGGGGTGGACGAATAGTATCTAACGGGTATGTAACTGTGACTGTGGGAAATTATTTTTGAAACTAATTTTAGTATCAAATTATAATAAAAAAAATGTGTTTGTAAAATAATATTTTGATCTTCATAAAAAATTTGATAATTAAAATTAGTTTTAGATATTTGTCACCGAATTGCTTAATTGTTTTAGAAATGGAGGAATCAAGAAACTGTCAATCATTTTATTAATAGAATATGACCAAAGTGAAAACATTAAACTTAAAAATTAAAAAAAAAAGATTCAATCAAAATTTTACGAAAAAAAATTTCCGGCTTTGTGATACTTATATTATATCCACATATGCTCACAAAAGAGATAAGTGACAATATGCAATTATTGCAAACTGAGTAAATAAAACAATGCTATAAAACGAAAAAAGTTTTGATATTTTTAATTGGTTAAAACTGAAAATAATTGATTAAAATATAAATTAGACAAGATGGTTGTCTTAAATATATATAATTGCTGAGAACATGTATTTTATTATGCGTTCATAGCAATTATTTATGTTTAACCCATTAAAATATTAATTTATAAAAGAATCCAATTTTTTTGGTTAAAATTTTTAAGTAAATATTATATAATAAACAGATCTTTAAATGTTTTGGGTGCATTGATTATTATAATACAAGAGTAATTTTTATGTTGTAAAATACTGTCTTCACAGAATGCATGAAACAATATTTTCATTACAATTTTCTCATCTTCAAATACAAATTCGGACAAGTATTTAAATTCTTTTTTTATATTCTATAAATCAATTTATGTTTTAAAATCAAATTTGCTTATCAGATTTTTTCTGTTCCAAAGAATAATAGTGAAGAATGAAATAACCTTTAAAGCGTTCTTTTTAATCGATTATGTTCTTATTTGTTGTTAAATTACTTTCAATTAATAGACACTTAAAGTAATTTAAATTCTCTAAAATCAAAGAGTTCCGAAGCGCTTTTTCTACTGAAATGTTAAACTTTCTGTTATCTTTTTTTTTATCCTAATAGCAATAAAAGTTAATATTTTAAAAGATAAATTTGTAATGCGATTTGTCAGATAAGAATGCCTCGTGAGAATAACAATCTGACACAGTTTCTTTACTTTTTTCATTTTCATTAAAAATTAATATCCTTAATGAAAATGATTTTGATGTTATTAGAAACCTTTATTTTGTGTGAAAATGAATTTTTATAGCAATTTTTTAAAGGAAACGTTAATATTTTTCATTAGATATAAATTGATAAATACATAATGTTTATTTATTTATTATGCATTTAATGGATATGTTGCTAAATTTGTAACAATGAAACTGAAAGTTTTCATTCACAATGAGTGTATATCGAAGTTAAATTCTCATTTTCTTAAATTTAAAATTTTGCAATAACTCAGCTGAAACTGAATATAAACCAGATTTTAATTTGAAAAATATCCCTTTCAAGAGATTTTTTAAAAAAAATTTCATTCTTTAAAATACTTTTTTAGATATTTTTTTTTCAAAATATAACATTTTTTTCGGTTTCCATTAGTTATATTTAAATAACAATTACTGTCAATTAACCTAAGCATAAAAGTTAAAAGAACTTTTATAATACATAAGCATTATAACGATAATGTATATAAGTGGAATAAAAAATGAAGAATATAAAAAATATAAGAATATAATTACTCTTTATTTTCAAGAAAAATCTAAATAATCGTTTCACGTGGAAGAAAATGCAATGAATAAAATAAGCATAGGTAAAATGCGTATGAAATCCATACTAATTTCAATTGAATTATATTTATGCCCAGTATATATTAGACGATTATAAAACAAAAAAAATTGACTGTTCGCTGACTATGGTTGCTTGTTTCAATAATATAACTGAATAAATATATTGTATGGCCATTATAAATAGTTGTTTCAAGTATGTGGCAAATTACCCAAAATGTAGTTTCTCAAACTACTTTTCATTTCACCATAAAACCAATTAAATGTCCTAATTCATTTGATTGAACAGTAATATAAATTATTTATAAATAATCAAACTATTACTTAGTAGACATAAATATAACATAATCTACTTGTAACCAATCAGTACAAATTCAAGGAAGCCACTAATTTCTCGTTAAAAATCAATTTATAAATTCGTTTCTATTTGATCAGTGTTGAAACAATAACCGAAAAGGAAAAATATGACTAATTGGTGCAAGTGAATTGCCAAGTAAGATTTTGTAATATCACATCAATTATCAGCATTGATTGAGTATTATCAACAATAAGTAGACTTAAAGGTGAAAACTCAAATGCTGCAAGAGCATCTTTAAACACTTTATCTTGGCTGGAAACAACATCATCGAGAGGCAATAAAAATAAAATCTGAGAGAACAAAACTATTCTTACCTCCCCGAACCTGCATTAAGCCTCTTCAATCAGGGGAAACAGAAACCTTACCCAACAAATCAAAACAAAAAAGATTTCTCCCACCCTAACAGACAAACGACTCCTCAACCCTTTCGCTCCAAATCTCCCTCCGCCAATCCACCCCCTATCGCAGTCTCTAAGCGGAAATCCCTAAATTAAATAAGTGGCTCTCTGTAAGTAAAGGGAACAGAGGGCGGCCATTTTGAGTTGCCATGGCAACGGCGTTTAGGAGCACGCGGACGCCTGATTAAAGCAAAGTGATGTCCAAAGCAGGTCCACAGTGGAGGGCACAGAAAATCTATCGTCCAAGTAGCTAGGCACTCTTAGCTGCCAGATTCGTTTAACAAAAGTTAAGCAACCGTAATTTACAGTAAAAGTTTGAAACAAATACCATTAAAGGACATTTTATTGTCACACGTTATCGAGTTTTTAACAGCTAATTAATTTGGACAAAAAATTTTCAAATTTGTATTGATTGCTGAAAAAATCGCAATAAAATAATTTTTTGTGACAAAAATAAGGAGAAAAATTGGAATTTTGTTTATGCGAGTGACAGCTGGTTACGTAAAAAAAACAAGCCTTAATTACAGATTCACGATAATTATAAAGGAAAAAATATAAAATGAAAGTATTAATTCATGTATTTAATTCGAATCATCACACTCTAGACTATTCAGCAGTAATCTAAATATTTTAGAATAAATAAAAAAAAAACATAATTTATATTTACTTTTCATTTAGTACTGCATCAAATTTTGCTTTGCACAACAAAGTTGAACAAACAGACTTACATGGTACTTTTTACAAAAGGATATAATTCTATATTTCCTTTTTCGATCATAAATTCTTAAAAAATACCATTTATAAGTTACCAGGTATTATTAAGAAGCTTAATAAATATTTTTTACTAAAAACAAATTGCACTATCAAAATTATATATTTAACCCTGTAAAGAACAGAAAATGAATAGCTACTACAGATATTTATGGTATTTGGTTTCGCTGTTACAGACCTGCAGTTTCAGAGCATTAAATTATATATATTCCAGAGTCTATTGATACTCTAAAGCTTCAATTCCATTTTTACGTAAAGCTGCTGAAACCAATGAATGATTTGGAACCTGGTTTTAAAGAAAGCAGTTGGTGGATTCGAAACCCACTTCGGGAAACATAATGACATGTTATGAAAGGTGTTGTTATGAAGCGCGCAGTCGTCTAGCTTTGTACACATATTGAAAATTAAGTTAAACTCATTTACACATACAAGAACCGCTTGATGCAATATACTTGAGCAAATTATGTATTCACAATACGACAGTAGAAATTTTATTTTTTGGAAGAAAAATAATTTTATGAGATAATATACATTTTTTTTATTAAAAACTTTGTAGTTGTGTAAGTATTAAAAAAAATCCCCTATTTTGGAAACTTTTAAATCCCTAGTGAGATTGGGTACATAGAATACATGTTGGTAATAACTTTATGCAATATGTGTTTCTAAAATAGCAAGTATTTCAAACTGAGCTGAAGACTTAATAAAATCATCATTTATATCTTTAATTAATAATATTATTATTCTAAATTTGTTTTGATGAAAACAATTAAATAAGAAATATTGTTATGAAGTAAAGTATAATTAAATAAAAAAAAGTTATATTACAGGAAATAGAATTTTATAAGGTCTAATATTTATGGGTTTAAATCGTTACTTGAGATATAAAAAAGTTTTCTTGTTTATAAAAATATACTCTAGATTGATAATCTAAGTTCTTGCTTGTGTGTGTGTGGAGATACTACATAAAAAACTAATATAATTAAATAAAGGTACTCTTTAGTACAAGATGTGAATTTTACATTATTCTAGGCAAATTAATAGCAATAGTTAAGAGTATTTTCTATATGATATTTTACATTATTTTAAACTCACACCACCTGTTGACAGTTATATCTCATTGAACAAATTTGATGAAAACGATTAAATGCGAAAATGCTTTTATAGTTTATTTCAACTTTTTATTGAACTTAAAAAAAGCTTTCATAATAGTTTTATTTTAAATTAACAATAAAAACAATTTAGAAGAGAAGTTAAAGACTTACAGTTATTAAAACAAATATCAGTCATTCAAATTTCAAATTTTTTAATAATTCAAAGACAATTTTCATACACTGTATGAAAAAAAGAAAAAAAAATTCAGAGAAATCATTATTTTGATTTCAGATATTATTATTCTCTATTTATGTACTTAGGTTAATATTTAACAGAAATTATTTAGTATATGAGAAAAATAATTCTAAGTGATATGAAGGAATCGCATTGCTCGATTCCGATATAAAACAACATAAATTAAGAAATAAACGATAAGAATAGAATGCATCACATTAGAAATAGGATGATATTGCGTTTCCGATCTGCGTATTTCCGACTGTTCAGCAAGATGCGAGTGACTCCTCCCCAATCCCTTTTATCTCGACTCTCCCGACAGCAGCATCTTCCGCATCCCTCTCCGACAACTCATCGACACGTATCAGATGGTCGTCGCCTTTACAGTCTTCATATCAGGACGCACGGCTGCACGCGAGTTTGAGGAACGCATTTCGACACCCCACCCCTCCTACTTGCCAACTCCCCCCCCCTCAACGCCGGATTAAGCATCCGAGGGATCAAGATGCCAGAGAGAATGGAGAGATGCAGCATCCCCTTTGTTGTTCCCCATTTTTATGTTGTTTGCAGTTGCGTGCGTGAGTCATGGGAGGGAAGGGAAAGTCCTCGTGCGTCCACGACGACAGCTTGGTCTTCTTTGAGAGAAGGGAGTGGGGAGAGAGGTTTGGAGCGCAAAGTAAACACGGACATTGGATGCAGAGGGGGTGGCGAGATAGGGGACAGACACAAGGATGCGGATCGATAGCTTGCGATGCCCCCGATATAAATATCGGTGTTGAAACTGGGAGTTAATTATTGATTTGTGTTGCGGCTTTCATCGATTGGACGTTTTGATCGTTTTCAGGAAAGAGACCTTTTGTTCCAGATTTTAGAATGCGATGGTATAAATAGCGTTTAATTAGCGTTAGAAATCAATCTGGAGTTTCCAGTTATCGGTAAACCTCATGAAAATAAAAATTGCATCTTTGAAATTGATAATGATTTATAAATACCCTCAGAGTCATTATTCTCCACATCTATTCACTGAAAAACCCAGCAATTATGTTTGTTAAAGAAACTTTTCTTTTCAAATCTCCAACTAACTTTCGGTAACTTATTTCTTCTTTTAACAGCAACTCAAAATTTTAAAAATATTCTAGCCTAACTAAGTGTGATGTAGTAATTTAAAGTGGAAAATCTCAGAAGGTTTCCACCTAGATACTTGACAGTGCTATTGCCAGTATTTATCGTTTTCTGTCAACTGAAATAAATAACTGGAAATAATGTTCAATTAAATACATTATTAAAGCTAGATCACATATAACACACATAGTAAATGTTTGTTTAACATATTTTTAGCGGGTATATATAAAGAAAACAGAATAAAGTTTCTAAACTATTTATCGATTATAAAACAAAGAATTTTACACAATTTACAGAAGATTCGTTTTATTAAAGTCTATGTATAGCTGTATCATTGAAAGCATTATGAGATGAAATTTCTACTTATATTTTATAGAGATTGCACATTAATTTCCACAAATGCAACAGTATAAATTTCGGAAGTAGAATTATACTTCCGTTTTCTCTACAAGGAAAACAGGAAATATCTTCTACGCATTTTTACGCATGTTTGAAAGGAACTGTGAAATACCTCCTGTACTTAAACTATAAGAAAATCAAGCATTTAACATTTGGCCTACAAACACTTATTCATAGATTCAATCTTTCTCGAAATATGTTTTTTAATAAAATTAAACTTCGGAGGAGATATTTCAGCAAGAGTAACTCTTATTATAAAGAGTTAACAAAATTAAAAGAGAGAATAATCGTTATTCATAAAAATGTCTTTAAAATTCATAACATTAAAAAAAATACCCGGCTAAATTCATTAATGGAAAATATTAATAAGGAATATTAATCACTACAGTGTATATCAAGATAATATATATCTGTATGCTATATAATTGAAAAAAAAAACTCTTTTCCATTAAAATTGGATAAAAATTTATGTACATAAAAGATTGTTCGAAACATTAAACAATAAAGGTAAATTATTAACACAAAAGTTAATTAAATATAAAAAATTTGAGTTTAAATAATTTAAAATAATAATAATAAAAATAATTATCTTTATAATTGTTAGTACAAAAATAATTATAATCATTCTGAGTTTTTATCAAAATTTTATTAAATTATAATAATTTTGGATTTTATTAACTAGTTTAAATTATTATTAAAAAATATAATTAGCATATTTATAGTATTATACTACTGTAAAAAATATATTAACTTTCTGTTAAAACAGCAAAGTGAAATTATCAAATGAATAAAATCCTTTTCTTTAAATGCCACAGAACTTTCATCTTAAATTTTTTATATAAGAATAAAATTTAATGTAATCATTGAAGCTAATTGAAGTTAATAAAAAATTATATGTTGTATAAATGACGTAGGTTTTACTTTCCAAGCTGGCATGTTACACTTTTTTTTAAATCGTGGGCTAGCATGGAATTTTATTGTTCTCTGAGTAAGAATAAAAAAAATATATTTCCGTTCATCAATAATACAATAACTTTATCGAAATAACAAACTCCACTTAATTAAAAGTCAAACTTTAATTCAAGAGTCAAAAGCGTAACAAGTGATAAAAAAAAATGATTCTCCTTTCACTCTGCGCTTACTGTTTTGTATTAGATAAATTATATCAAGATAACCGCTTATTGTTCGTGGCTACAAAAGCAAGCTCAATTAATACAAAGCCTAGGCGAAATATAAGGTGAGAATGTGAATTTGGAGACACAAAAAAAAAAGTTGAATGAAAAAACGCAGACGATGAATTAAGCAAAGGAAATAAAAAACATCAATCCAGAAAACTCTTTCTAAATCAATTAATCATCAAAATATTCACCAGAAAAGAACAAAAAATTTCGTTTTCAAAATAAAAAAAAACATTCAAGATTGATGTAAAAAAAGTGCGATTAAATGTGGGAAAACAGACGAAAAAGTGACAATAAAAAATACTAATTTCTAAAAAAAATCTTTTTTACTTGATGAAAACATTTAAAATAAGGAAACTGAAACAATGAATGACAATACCGCATTTTTTCCCGTTACAATACTGTTTCTAACTCCTTTTTTAATTTAATGACAACCGTTTTTATAGAAAAAATATTCAAATGAACAACGAATGTGGAAGGCGATAGAAAAAAAAAATTCGTAAGAGCGAAAAGGTGCAATTTTTTTTATTTCCTGCTTTCAAAGTTAACATTTTTAATTTATTGTTTCCAAAACATTTTCGGGATCCGTTAATTTGTTTGTCAAACAGGAACGTCAAGTAATTCCTGTATCCCAAGTGTTAGGGGATTTTTCCTTCGCCTTTTACAGATCTGAATACAATCGTAGAAGTATTTATCTCTGTAGCTGATTATAAAACTCTAGACACCCGTTTTCCGGGACAAACAAAAGGAGCCGCTTTTTAATGGAGATGGAGTTTTAAAAAATATGCAAAAGAATAAAGGAATTATTAGGGGAAAAAAGGGAAAGGGTACTGGGGAGGGAATGCGGAAAAGTTAAACCCGAGTGTATTATTTTTGTTGAATTAATAACTTTTATTATTCGATTTTGTGTAACCGCGAGATACCGCTAGGCCTCGATGAGATATCCTTAATGACCGAAGGGGGTTGAGCAAAAAAAGCTGTAAAATAAAATAAAAATCTTGTATATATATTAGGCAGATTAGGCAATGGATATACGGAAGTGTTATTTTGCAAGGAAAAAAATGGCAGCGAAAAAATTAACTGGAAAAAAGTCGATGCAACGTCATGCTAAGCTTTCTTCTCCACTTCCACCCCCACTTTTTCTCAATCCCACCCCCTCATGTGTAAGGGGAGGAAGGTGCGAGGAAAACAAAAGACAAGCCAAATTTCCCAATAATTACATTTGGGCTTCATTTACAAAAATGGCTAGATTACAGTCAGTGGGAAAAGACAAAAAAAAGGCTTGGGGAAAAGAGGAACGTCAACAAAATATTAAAAAAATTAAAGTAGAAAAAAATATGAAGCAGGAAACAGTTTTTAACATTTTCCCTAAACTGTGCTACCCACCCCGAAACCAGACAATTCCCTAAAAGGGACATAACAATAGAGTAAATACTAATGTAGTTCTTATAGATCCGTGGTTACAGTTACACACACAGCTGCAAACAAAGAAAAAGGCGAGTAGATAACAACGATAGGCGAGAAAGGTTAGCAATCTGAAAAATTTTTCACTTCTTCTAAATCGGTTTTTGTTTTTAAAATAATAGTCTCTCCAGTGTTAACTTCCTTCGTCACATGTGTCCCACCCCGACCCCCGAGAGCAACGTGTAGTTCTTTTCACTGAAAAGCACAAACCGATTGGTGAGGGGTGGCAGAAGCTTTAGAGATAATAAAACAGGCATTGCTATCATCATTTCGGAGGTTTTTGAATCTGAGACAAAAAGAGCAACTTGTAACGAATAAAACAATGGCGGTGAAAAAATAATAATCGGTAATGTGACACCCTAAAGAAAAGAAAAGGAAAAAAATTAACGGATTTCATTCCTAAGAACAATAACAATAAAATCGCTTGGTGCCAAATGTAAAGAAAAAATTATTCCCTTCACAAAAATGAGGTAGAAAAATTACAAAATAAAAATTTAAATAAAAAACTGGCAAATGAAGAAAAATGTATGTTTATTTGCTTAAAGACTGGATAGAACATGATTTTTTTTAAAGATTTTTTTCATTGTTCCATACTTGTCATTGTCACAATGAAATAAAAACGTTTTAAAAACGTCCATGGTTTTTGTTTAATAAAGTTAAAAGTGTGAATTGGAATTTGGAAAGATTGAAGGGGGGGGGGAGCTCCACTGCGGGTAGTGATAAGGGTCCTGGTATTGTTTTGTTTTCACCTTTTTGTTCATCTCATTTGCTAAAGGTTTTTCTGCGAAGAAGAACGTGAAAGAAAGGCGCATGACGTCATATTCATTGTTTTCCTGCCATTGTTTGTTCGAAACGGTCGTTTGGGAATCGGGCAATTTCGCGCCTTCCCTTGATTAAAAGAAAATGGCGGGTGCGGGTGAATTAAAAAAAATGGCAAGAATTAATTGCCGTCCGAAGAACTGACTTTGTCCTCACATAGCAATGAATTCGTCGTTGCCACTTCAAAATAAAATACTACGAAAATGAGGTGCAAAAAGAAAACGATAAAAAACTGTTAATGGAACGTCGTCAATTTTTTTTCGAGGGCAGGGGGGACTGCCGCCGATTAAAAAAATATTTTTTGAGCTCGAGTTTATTTAATTAGGAAGTAAAAAAAAGGATATAAAAGTTTACGTTCCCCAGAAAATACTCCCAAGAATTTGAGGAAAAAAGTTGCGGCCATAATAATCATCATAAAGAACAAATAATTCTTAAAAAAAATTTTTTTTCACCCTCTCATTTGGGCTTAAAAAGTTGTCTCTGAAACCTTTGTTATTAAACAAGCGGGTATCTTCCTCTAAGAAGAACGTCGCAAAAGATAATAATTCCAAACAAACACATGCGGCGAACAAAATTGAGAAGAGTCATAATTAGTAGTATTCAACGAAAAGAAGTTATGCATATTCTTTAAAAAAGTTGTTAACTAGCCCGAATAAGCGAATGGAAAGAAAAAGAAAACGATTTTTACACTTTGTTTTGTATTCGTTGCGAAATAATCTTTTCAATTTTGTTGCTATTAGCTTCTTTTTTGGGCAAAATAGTTTCTCCTAATCCAAACGATAATTGTAGCAGTTTTATCTTAACTTTTGCTATAATTTTGTAAATATTACATGTTCTCTCTCAGACTAAAAAATTACATTTACAGAGATTAATAATTTTAAAGCAATAATTTTTTTTATGAAATAATATTTTATATTTTGCATATATATATATAAAATGAAATTTTTTAAAAAAAATTGTAATTTTTTAAAAATTTCTGAAATGTTGTATCATTAATGCATTACGAAGGAATTCAATTTTATGATGAAATATGTGTAGTATGTTCAAAAATAATATATTACTTTTTTTTTTCATTGGATGAAGTAAAATCAAAACAAAAAATTCATTTTACACAAAGTATAGATTTTAAACTTTAAATTATGTAAGTAATTTTTAATATAAGAGAAATCTAACAAATATTAATGTTTTCGCAGTAAGTGAAATGTTAAAAATAACGTTAAGTTTTAAAGAGGAATTCTAGAGCTACATTGATGAGAAATGTGATTCAATTTAGACCTGAAACATCAAATTTGCCACTATTCACTGAGGTGGCAACGGAACAGGTGACGAATCGGAATTCGGTTCATTAGTTTATTGGTTAAAAAATTACCTTAGGCATGGATGTTTATAGAGATTCAAAATCGATTTAAGTGCTTGCTCTCTGTCTAAAAACCTCTCGTATATAAATAATTATAGTTGAAAAACAAACCAAAGCTTGATATTATTCTTAATCATGTTATCTTCATAAATGAAATGCTTCAAGAATCATGTAATGATAAATCGCAATTTTAATACAAATCCGTTATCAGTCACAATAAATTATTACTTATTAATTATGGCACAAAAGTTCAAGAAGTTTTGTGTTCTTGAATAACTGAATATATCAATCTATTAAAGTCGTTAAACATAACAAACATTTTTGTAATTTTGCACCATGAACTGACGACAAGATCAACAACACCTGAGCTAGTGCTTCGCTCTTCATGTATGTACTACCATTCAACGCAATAGTATTCTACATTCATAAAAAATAACCACAAACAGAAGCTATTCCAAACAAAAGCAAATGGAATCACTATATAATGATTTCACTTGCTTTCATATTCAACAAGTAAAAACTGCAGCCTTGGTTAGGGTGCATTTCTCGTTATCGAAAAGTAGTGAGTTCGAATCCTGACAACTGAAGATCCGTCTTGTTTACTAAAAATGGCTAGTACAAATTAAATATATTGTGATCGCAATGTCCTTCAAGTGAAATGATACCTCTTGGGTGACAGGTCAAGTACTAAGGAGTCTTCGACTTTAAAACTAATAAGACTCCCATGCGGTTGCTTCCATCTAAGTGGTAGAGCCCAACTCAGGACTGAGTACAGGAAAGCATTAAAGTAATGGACAATCAAAATGATATGGGATTCATATTAAAACGTAGCACGTGATGACGTCCTGGAAATTTTGTGAATGGTTAGTTGATGTGTTCGACATCTTAGCTGTCAACGTTTTTAATAAACTCGATCCTGTAGTGAAGACAAGATTTTAATTAAGAAAAACAAATTCTTTAAAGGTTTTATATGAATCAGTATAGCTCCTGTTACCTTCTCCAGGTATTAAAAACTAACTTTTTACAAAACAGATTAAGTGTTTTCCAGAGATAGCTTATTTATTTTTTTTTTTTTGCAACCCAGAGATTAATTACGGTCGTTTACTTCTTTTTTAAGTTGAACACATCCTAAATTAGTCTTTGAAATTGCTAAAAGTTTATAAAAGAAAACATTCTCTCCAATCTTCCCTTTTAATATATATATTTGGAAAAATATTATATTATTCTCTTAAATTTTCTTATAATCACTCCTAATAAAAGAATTAACTTATTTTTATTTTATCAAAAATTGATTTCAATAGGACAATTCAAACTCGAGAGAGATTCTATATCATCTAATAATAATACTATCATTTTCAGTTTTATTATAGATGGCATAGAAACGTAAGTATTAAAGGAAAATAAGAATACACACAGTAAAAAAGGGACAAAATTCATCATGCGATCACACACGGAGGGAAAAATATATTTTTCTGTCACTCAGTCGCACTGCCTTTGCCCCAAGTTTGGGCGTTAACGAGGTTAGATAAGGCACTTTTTTTCCCCTTTTTTTAATAAATTTATTTTTTGAAGGTGATCTTTTCAGAGGGCTTACCTGCAAAGTGCGATCCGAAGGGCTAAGTTGCGAAAATTAGCCCTGATTAGCGTCTTTTTTTATTATTAAGTGTCGGGATATTTTTCCCTTTTTTTAATATTCCCTCGTAAGCATATTTCGTGGGATATATGCATATTTAAACATCCGCTTGCAAATGACTTTTGTCGTGTGGAGGGGAGGGACACATATGGGGTGGTCGAGAGTATAAAACTGCATCACCCAAAGGAGATATAAAGAAAAAAAAACAGTTAATATTTTTTTTTTCACTTTGTCGTTTTTTATGAGTGATTGCTTTTTAGAAGATTTTGAAATTGTTAACTTGACGACAGCAGAGTTTTTCGAAAGGGTTACACACGCCTTTTCAATGCGATTTCCCTCTAATTTCCCTGCACGAAAGTTAGCAGCGTTTTGTAGATAAAAAATATTGACATTTTTTGACAAGATGCAGATATTTTAAATATTTGGTTACTTTTATCTTTTGAGTTTCCTAAAACGCCGCTTAGATAAAACATATAATCGAACATTATGTTTATAAGTTTGAAATCAATTTATCAGAGATTACAAATTTTTATGTCGAGTTGAAATAATGTGTTTGATTTATTTATTCTCAGCACCTTTGTAGAATAAGTTTTTTTGGAAAAATTATCCAACCTTTGCTCCATTTGTCCTTGAATTAGCAAGAGATAATTAATTCAAACAATACATCTATAAAACAATAAAAATAACACTCTAAATGATATACAACAATTTTTCCCTAAACAGAAACAGCTCCAAAGATAATTATACAATATTACAGAGTGACTAATAAAAGAAAAGACTTAGTCAAAATCTTTCTGAAAAAATAGTTAAATTTAAAGTAATATAAATTAAAAAAAAATATTTTATGATTTTATTAAATCCTTTATAAAAACAGAAGTCAATTTTTTTTCTTAGATTTTTCGCATTGTTCTGTGTATACCTAAAATAATACTTAGATTTAATTAAATTTTAAAATTAATCATTGCCAATGATAAGGTGTAGTTTCATGAACTTGAGTATTGAGGATAGTTTTCAAACACATTTGGAGAATCAGCATAATTAATCAGCATACGCACATTTTTCCGGGAGTCAAACTAACCAGATTGAAAAGCAAAAACTTCAATATTAAGTCTGATATCTGATTTTAACATCGTTGAAAAAGCTTTCTGATGATAATCATTGACTAGTTATATAACATGCATATCAGTCACGGTGTATATTAAAATGTTTACATTAATATCATACTTTACTTCTATTAATCGCTATTAATATTTTTACATAAATATAGAAGTATATTACATTAATATCGTAGATTACTTTTATATTAACATCAAAAGTGTTAATGTAAAAATACTAGAAGCGTTGAATAAAATAGAACTTATGAAATCACTACTTGAATGTCAAAATATATGTTCGATGGCAACTTTCCCAAATTGATCATATAATATTTACATATTAATTTCACATAATCGTGCAGCCTATTAGGTGAATGCCGATGGTGTGAATTAGAAGCTTAAGAAAACATTAAATCATAAAGAAAATACTGATAGAATATTTTTCCATATGACATACCAATTTGAATTAGATCAATAATAATAAAGTTTTAGTGAACTCAGATGCAATTGTGATATGAAAGCATTGTTTGTGAAACTCAGTGGACAATGGACATGGTTTCAGTTGTAATTTTAAGAAAGTTCTTCAGACAATTTTATGTGCATGTGATCGCAATAGGCAACGTTATATATTGACAACGGTGCTTTTCTTCTCAGAATTGCACCATGAGCACCCATGAGGATAGTACATTACAATACTACCATAACGATAATAAGTAATTGAAGCTAATGTTATGTTTTTCATAATCTATTTGAGAGATGTGTTTGTATTTTTAATGTTTCTCGTTTTTTAATTAAAT
Source organism: Latrodectus geometricus (assembly GCA_026290005.1). Taxonomy (NCBI): domain Eukaryota; kingdom Metazoa; phylum Arthropoda; class Arachnida; order Araneae; family Theridiidae; genus Latrodectus; species Latrodectus geometricus. Next base: position 35,685 of record JAPDSC010107470.1, read on the forward strand.
AGTAAATACATTTTTAATACAAACAATAAATCCTATGTCTCACCTGCACTAAGAAATCAATTCTAACATTATTTAAAAAAATTTTTACCGAAGCTTAGAAAGTTTTCTGAATTTTGACATGCATATTTGTAAGCATTAAGCTTTCGCTCAAAAAAAGAAAAAAAATCCAACTCATACCTGTAAAATGAAGAACTGGTTACAAGTGATTCATATATTCTATGCATATTAATATGGGTGGGACTCTAATTTGGAGTCCCAAGTATCTTAAAAACTCCTAACAAAAACCTATTTCCCATTACGTACGTTTAACCTTATTACATACTTGGACATCGCTTTATTACCCAACGACTGGCGCTAATCATGTTCCAAACCATAATTTCGTTTTCTTAGCTTAAATATAGACTAACTAAACATGAAAAATCACCAAGCTTTTAAAATTTTCATATCCCGGTGTATCCTAAAGTAACATAATTCATCAACTCTTTTTTTCCCACGTACTTTCAGTCTCATCTTTTTCACCTTATCTCTCTTGGAATTTCTATCTTGTCGAAATTGTGTAATAAACTGCTAGAGACTTCGAAGAATAAAGTGACGGAATAATTCAGTTCTTATTAAGTCCATTAATACTTTGGCGACATATCGATTATCATGAAAGAGCATATTATATTATTATGCATTCCATAATTTCATTATTAAACGTCCTCTATCTCTCGCGACGCCCTATTGCCCCCCTCCCCCAACAGCGTGCGGTGGGCCGCCATAAAAACGCACCACAAAAACTTAATCTTGGCAACTGTGTGTGAGTGTAAAAAGAATTTTTTTTCTGTCTTAGATTATCTCGCAAATTATTGTTGAACCTTCTTTTTTGGACTCCTTAATCTGTACCCGGTCGAGATTATGGGGAGGGGTAGTCTTGGGATTTCAAATTTATGACCCCACCCTTATTCGAATGAGCTCAGAAAGGTTTATTTTTTGTCATCCCGCCTCAATACTTTTTTTTGTCTTTTGTCACTTTGTGGACGTCCAGCTATTGTTATTAGCGAAGTCTGTAACCTTATTAAAGAACAATTTTGGTAAAGGGATCTATTAACCAATCAAAGCACTTCTTCTAATAGTGTTCACTGTTTTCGAACGACAGATGAATCGATTTTATTTTAAGATAAAAATGAATTTCTAAAGTAAATCAATCAACGTCAAAAATATTGCAAAACTGAAATAAAATGAATTTAATGATCACTTACCTCTTTTTTTGTTTAGTCATGAAAGTTTATCCTACTTGTTGACTAAAAATACGTTGGTATTTATTACTTTCGAAAAAGATTCGCAAAATAATTCATTTTTGAGGCATGTTTTTTTGTTGGTTTCCGGTTGTTTGTTACACGGAAATTACTTTTTGCTCGCGATAGGTTATATGATCAGGATCTACGATTTAAAATGAATTCAAAAGCATTAGAAATCAAAGTGGGAAGCCTTTAGCATGACATTTTGAAAAATGACAGTAAGATTGGAACTTAATTAAAAACTGTGGATGTATGAAACAGTAATAATGGCAGCATATTAAAATAATGTTGCGTACATGAAGCACTGAAATAGGAATACACACGAAAATAGCAGAACTATGATATTGAATCAAGTACTTGAATGATTCAACCAAGGATTTTCAAATTCTCAACCAACCATGAAAAAATGCATGTTTTCGATACTTATAATAAAATAAATTACTCTTTACATTAGAACATATCAGATTTAAAGACATGGTTATTCAAATTCAGAAAAATTAGATGCAAGCGACATTTATTTATCATAAAATTGAAATTCCGAATCTTTAAAAATGTTCTTCTTACCAAAAATGAACAAATTTGTCATACATTAAAAGAGAATGAAATCGAATTCACATCCTTATACCCAGAATGATGAATTCTCAATCATGAAGCAAAAGTTTATGCAAGTTTAGTTGTGAATGTGCATTCCGTATGTTTGAAATCCAAACTTAGGCCACACAATAAGTTTTATTATCGATAGTATCATAATAAAAAGCATAGCGTTACCTCTTTTATCTATTAGCCTATATATAATCTCTCTATATGATACTATAATATATATATATATATATATATATATATATATATATATATATATATATATACCTCCTTTATCTATGGTAACTTCCAATTGTTTCACTAAAAACAGGATATTTTCTTTAATGTAAATAAAATTAACGAGACAAAGTAGGCAAATGTTTTATACAAAACTTTCCCATTGAAAAAAAGCTTCTAAATTGAGAATAGACTAAAATTTAAACTGTACGTTATATTTTGCTGGAATAATTTTATAATAAAATTTTATTCAAAATAATTCATTTTCAACATTCCTTATACTTATGTAGATATTACTAAATAGATGCTTCCATTTTTTAGTTATTAAGAATTGCTTCAAAAAATTCTTATCATTATTAGAAATTATATATTACATTTATTTAAAAAATTCATTTCTTTTTATATTTTCTTAGATCATTACAAATCATATTATTTATAATAATTTGACAGAGATCTAAAGTTTAACTTTTTTCTGAATCTCAACAAATCTTTATGCCTCTGTTGGAAAGCGAATCCGCGAACTTTTAGAGCGAGAACCCTAAATATTGAAACCGAACTAGTTGATAAATCTAACTTATCAACTAGCTTGGTTTCAATCAAATAGGGAACAATTATTTATAAAAAATAAGTTATATTTATTGCATAACGCAGTTTATAGTGTGATAAAACTTTATTTTGATAAAATAACTTTGAAAAATAATAGATTAATTTCAAAGGTAACAATATTTTCCTTCTATATGTTTGCATGAAAAATTTATGGATGCTTAACATGTTTAGTTAAAAGTTTTTAAACCTCTATAAAAATGTTACGGATCATTTTCTATGAACTCTTTACCCTAAAAATAGGACAGTGCTTTCGAGATGAAAGGTTCTAGGTTCGATCCTAAAAAACTGTTACACTGCATAGTATTTGTCGCTCTTCAATTATTTTTTCACGTGAGAATTTATAACGAACATGAGAAATTGCGTGATACATTTCTACTACTTTTTGTTTGTAATCCTTTTTAGGTGGATATTTGGAAGGATTCAGGGATTTCAGATATGTTACTAGTAATTATTTTACTCGATGCGTTGAAAGTACTTCTAGAAGATTTCTTTGAAATATATAATACGCTTTCATAAAACATCTATCATACATAAAACGTAAAACTCCATCGCAGTTATATCTGTCATATTCACTAAAATAAGTGGAATAAAAAATTTTAGCAAACAAACTATATCTATATAAATTAAAACAAAATATGCATCTATAAAATAACTATCATACATATAATCATGAAATTCATTAAATTATGAAAACAAAGTGTGACATGTTGTTTCAATAGAAACACAACACATCAATTATAACCTCATATCCGCTAAAATAAACAGAACAAAATACTTCGACACACTATATACATACAAGTCAAATCAAATCAAAAAATAAATTCTATGATTTAAGTTTTCTGTTTAATGAAGTAAAATTCAAGTTCTTGACTATCATATTCAACAACAGAATGAGAAAAAAAAATACTTAATTTGATCGTTATGATAAATTCTCTAAATCTTAAAGAAACATTTGACTCACAACTTGCATGACTGACATTTGAATAAAAAAACAAAAATGAAATTTTAAAAATAAAAAGAATATTTGGCATTAAAAATCGAAGACAGATTTCGAAACGCTCTAGTACTTTAAGGATATACATGACTAACATGATGAGTTCTAACAAATTTTAACTTAATGTTGCTTTATAGATAATTTTGAAATTAACATTTCTAAACATTAATTTTGTGAGATATCAATGAAGTGAATGAAAAACTATATTTAATGAAACGGGTTTATTCCAAGTTTCTCGTAATCCGACTTGAAGTCTAGTAAAATGGAAGGATTCAAGTCGTTACAGAGAATCATTGGAAACCAGTCATGAGTTCGTAAGAGTAACCAGAACATTAAGTAAGAGAACACTCATTCATTCCAGGTGAACGTAGAATTTAAAAAGTATGGTAATTGAAAGTAATGCTAAAAATATAACATTTATGAAGACTAAATAAATGAATGACGCGGATGGAAAAAGTTCATATACTCGAATATAAAAAGGAAAGATATAACATTCAAAATTTAATGGTATAAAGAATGGTTTGGTTTAAAAATCATTCTCAGACATGAAGGTGACATTCAGACTATAATTTAAATTCATTTGACAAATGAAAAGAGCTTCATTTGGACAAAATAAATTCAGATGATATTACAAATTTATGGTTGAATTATTTACATTTAATAATAACAGAAATATCTGGGAAATTTCGGAACTCGCGTGTTTCAAACATTACCGTGAAATTAATATTTTCCTATTTTTATTTTTGTAGACAAAATGATATGTAGAACCTGCTTAATGATATTGTGTAAAAATATTCCACTGAGTTTATTTTAATTTCGATTCCGAATTGGGATACTATAAGTGATATGAAATGGTACAAAAATTGTTATGAAGGATATGAAAATAAATATTCAGTTTCCTTTAATTCTGTATTCAACGCTTTCAAATTTCCGATGTACAATTTTTTTTCCGTTGTAATCCTGTAAGTTCGATACTTGATACTACCAGAGATCATCGTACTGAGGTGGCCAGTGTACATTTAAAATTTTGCAAACTCCAATGTCTACACATTTTATAATACTTTAATTAAAATTTCCAAATTCAATTACAATTCCTTAATTAATATATAATTATATAAATTAACCTAATCTCTTGCTAAACGGATATTTTCAATATATCTAAAAGGTGCTTCGGAGACATTTTTAATATAGTTAGAATAAATGTAGTTCCTTTGATCATCCTGTCTTTCACCAGTTGCAGCTGAAAGATTAGTGATTTATCTTCAAGTCAGTGGTTTGTAGGTTTGATTCCCAAGTTATTTAGGTATTTTTACTGGATAAGAATCCTCACTCTTTTTTGTTCTAGACACATTTCAATTAACCTTTGAGGGAGAAAAACCCCGTAAAGTGATAAGAATGTCTAAGTTTATATGTTCGAATTCAGAATAAAATAAGTATTAAGCTTGGTCAAATTAGGAGACTTATTTTCAAAAATATTAGTAGAATAAAAATTATTGTTGATCAAAATGAAAGTATTTTTAATTTAAAAAAAATGTTATAATCGTTCTTTGAAAACTTTCCTAAGTTTAATTTTGGGCTATACAGCCCATATATGCATTTTGACTTTAGTTATATTTAAGTTAGATTTCTTCATGAGGGTATACTATAGCTTAATTTTATTTCTGCTTTGTGATGTAAGTAGTCAGATATTCTGAAATAGCATAAAAATTATGATACTGATATATATATTTCCCAACTACTTTAACAATTTCTATACTCTATTTTCCACGAAAAATCATATTTTAAAAATTGTCTAAAAAATCAATAATTTTATAAAAATTATTATTTCCTATTAGTTCTTCCCCTTTACAAGTATTTTTTTTTAATTTTCGTTTTAGAAAACTACTATACTTTTGTGTTGCTTCAACAAAATTTTAATAACGAAATTTTAATTAAAATATTTAAATCATTAAAAATATATAAATGTATATAATAAAAAATACAATGTAGGGCAAAAAGTACCACAAGATTTTAATTTTCTAGGAAAGATCTATACTCCAAAATATGAGCCATAAGCTTTCACTTAATTTAAATATTCTGAATTATTAAAGCAATTAATATCTTTAAACTATAAATTTTTTAAGAATATCTATTTTACTATTAAAATATTTTACTAAAAATGTGGTTTGATATTTTCCTAATTAATATTATATTCATGAAATAACATTAACTTAAATATTTATTTAAATTACATTTTTTATCATTGTGATTTTTTTTTACATATGTGATTTCATTTATAATTTTATTCACATAACAATAATTTACGGTAGTCTAATCTTATGATGTTATTCAAGAAATTTATAGCGCAGGGAAAGATTAAACATTTGTATTATTGATCCTCTAATGATAATTGTTTGTTAACTACATCAATTGTATCAGGAAGAGTTATGTTTAAGAGTATATCCCGAACATTATAAATATAGACAAAAATTAGAAGATAAGCCAATGTTAAATTAAAACTTTTAAACTAAAAACCAGAACTCTACCCAATTGATCTATAATTTGGAATTTTTAAATAACTAATTTTAAATAGCTTAACCCCCTGATTACTTTTTTGTGAATATATTGTACCATTATTAAGGCTTTTGCATCTTAAATTTTTAAAATAGAACGAATGGCTTACCCTCATAAGAATTTCATCTAAGAGGTACGATAAAAAAAGATCATTTATACAGCATAGCATTTCAATCCTTGATAACTATAATCAAATGATTTAATTCTAATTATTTAAACCTATTAATTAAAAAATATCAGACATAGAAACAAATAATTGGCGAAACACGCGCGCTTGAATCAATTTCTAATCTCATCTACAAAAATATCCCAATAACCCTTTTAACGGAATAAATAACAGTATCGAAAGACTTGATAGTGAGATGAGATATTGTTGTTATTATTTATTCGGATGCGCTCTTATTATCTTCTTCTAAGGGAGTAGAGGCCTTGACCTTCATTTCTTTAGATTATAATATTCTTATCGGTATTTCTTTCATATCGTTTTATTTCATTCGAACCAAAATGTTATCGCCAAGCCGAAGTCTTTAAATCGAATGGGAAATAAGTGACGCCACGGTTTTCAGTAGACACGTACTAAAAATTTTATTCAATTTTTGTAACATTCGAAAAAAGAGATAACTTAATCTAAGGAGTGCAAATAGATAAATTTTGAAAAAAGTCAGTGGAAACTTAATTTAGTCTGTTAGAACAAAGTTAAATTGAAGTTTTTTAAAATAGAGTGTCATGCTCATTTTTAAACGAGGTAGATAAATACTTCTCTCTAATAAGTTATAAATTATGAATTTGGGGCCAGTGGAATATTGAATAAAAAGTAGTTTTGTTTAATATAAAGGTGTCTCAATCAGTATAAATAAAAAAGTTAAATATAAACTTTATAGGAAACAAAATAATCATCTAGAATTTGGATTATTAAATTGACTTTATAGAGAATGTATAGTTGAGAAAAGTTTTAGGATAGGGATATGACACTTTTTTTTTATTTGTAAAATGAATTTTTGGACTTTTTGCTTTTGTGGAATTCATTAATCAGATTCTGACTATAAAAAAATCTTTTGAATGTTTATAAGCAAATTAGCAGATAATTGTGTTGTCGGCGAAAATCATTTATTCCAAGAGGTTGTCAAGAATTCAAATTCGGAAGGTATAAACATCTAATAATTCTTACCAAACACAAATGTTAGAGCAAGTTTAAAATTTTAAAGTATAAAAGGCAGATCTGGTTATTGAATAAATAAAATTATTTTAGAGGCAATTTTAACACTACAGAAATTTTGTTTGTGTACCTATTATTTTAAATCAATATATCACCACAAATCATCGACTTAGATTTTATTTGATATTGTATCAACTGCAAGATAATGGATTATTGAAATATAAATAAAAAATTTCTGGCTTTATCTCACAAGAATTTGTCCAAACTTACTTAAATAATTCTTGTCCATTACTTGTACTTAAATGATTCCTAAGTGACTGGTATTTTGATTAGAAGAGGTCAAAAAATTTTGTTTTCATAAAGCAGAAACTTTTAAATCTTTAAATCAATTTTTCTAATTCATCAAAATATGCTGATAATTAATAAACTTTACACAAACTTTATTATTACATTTTACATATTCTCTTAAATTAAGAAAAACATTGTATACAATTTACATATTTTGTTTCTTAATAGTGCTCTATTTTCTACTTTTACATCTTAGTTCAATACACAGAAAATTATTAGCATGAAGGTAAAGCTGAGCTGCCTATCACATAGATTGTGCTCTGGTCTTCGATTCAGCAGTTTGTGAGGTAGATTCTGCCTCGGGCTTGGATGATTACAATGTTTCGGAAATCCCTTCAAAATGTAAATCTGGGTCTTCAGTAAACCTTAGTATGTAAAAGGTTACCGCAGTGCTACAAACAATCGTATGAAAGTAAAATAAAATTTATTTGGAAGGAATTTTATTTTTTAAATATGTACCAAACCACTAACAGGAAAAACAAACCACCAACTCTTTTGAATCACTCACATCCCTTATGTGTGAAAAATATAAAATTAAGAAATTAATATTACAACCCGACACTCAACACATTAATGAAATTAAAATTCGTGTTAAGTAAAATATATTATAAATTAAATGAAAATAAAGTGAAATAATTATAAATTAAATATAATGTCAAGTAAAAAATGTAATTTTTAAACATAAAGAAATAAATTTTGTAAGAAAATATGAAAAGAGAAATTTAATAGTAATACTTGATATAGTTATTTACTTGATATAGTTATTTACTTGATACATTTTCAAAAGAACATTATTCTAAAAATATTGAAATTATGCATATCCTGTTCCTTTCTTAATAAAAATATTAGACAGATTAGATTCAATGAAAAGTTAATTTAGTTTTAAGAGTTTTGATTCACACAAAATATAAATTATTAATGACACATTATTAACAAATATTAATAAATGATTAATAATATATTGTTACCAAATTATAAAGATTATTTATAAACAAATACACATAGAATGAAGGTGATAAATTAAAATCAAGATTGGAAGTTAATATAGAGTTCACATCGTCAAGTATAATAAGACTTTCATAATTTCAATGTAAACTATGTATTTGAATCCAGCAAAGCAATCTTGTCAAAATTTTAAAGCCAAAATGTTTAAAAAATACTAAAAATTTCGTAAGATTCAAATAGATAAAAAACGACCCATGGACTTGAGGTTTCATCTAAAATCATATTCAGCAATCGAGGATACTTGGAATTTATTTTACTGAAACGGTATCACAAATATTTGACAACCAAAAATATTTCTGAATATATAAAAGTAATTACGAATTTTTCTACATTGGATATCCATAAATATCCTCTTTACATAAAATAATAACAAGAAATTTGAATGTCTTATTTATTTGTTTTGCCAGCGTAATGAAAAATAATAGTATATAGAATGACGCAGCAAAATGGGATTCAAAGAAAGATTTTTAATAATTTGTTGTATCCATACCATAAATTTCATAATATTCAAAAACAGAAAAGCACAGTGTATTTTTTGAATGATGCAATAAAATACCGTTTTTAGTAGTTCACATATTTTCAGCAAGGATTAAAGATATAACTTCTTATATTATTTGATCTACCCAGCTTTAATTATACTGAATCTCACCATCAATTTTTCATTAAACTAACGCTATCAATTAGCGATTCTAGTAAGAAGAATAATCTTTATATTTATACTATATTTATACTATACAGCATTTTTAACTACGTCAAAAATAATATAATTTTTCGTTTTACAACTAATGCCAAAAACCCCTTTTATTAAGCTTTTAATTCTTACTTTTAAGTTGTTTAAATGAAAATTATATTTATCCCTGTATCAATAATCAAATCTTACAAAATACACGATACATATTTTTTGGGTTATTTTAGTAGTTTCAATAGGAAAATGTAGAAATTTTGTGCATTTCACTAATTTTTTACTTTTTCTATAAAATTATCCATCACACACACACACACACACACACACACACACACACACACA
>JAPDSC010107470.1:45869-75605 GCA_026290005.1 Latrodectus geometricus
ATGAATGGTACGAGTAGAAATATCAATCAACATTTCTGTACATTCAGATATGAATCCAGAGGAAAATGATGGAAAATAAAGACGTTAACCTTTTCTTATGTTATTTAACTGAAAACTAAGGAAAACATATACTTTAGTTTCTTTCAGATGACTAAGAATTTATAACAATTTCCTGTGAACTCCATACTAAATATTAAGTCTTTTTAATTTGTTACTTTAAAAACTGTTATTATCTCATTCTTTAACCACCATAGTATTATCGTATTACTTTTAAATTATACTAGCAAAAAATTATTTTTATGTTAATTATAACTAAGCTGCTGTGTATCTATTTCTTATTTATATTATATGTTTTCACACATTATATTTGATATGAAAACCCGTATATTTAAACATATGTATTTACATATATAAAAAATATATATACAGAGGAATTATATTACTCAATATAAATTGTTTTTATATATTTATACTCAAAGCATTAATTTTTCACAAGCAAGAAAAATGCTTAGGTTTGCGGTTGAATGTGAAAAACAATAAAAGAGATTAATTTAAAAAGTCACAATGCAAAATAAACGTCAACATGATTTGAACTCGACAAACAAAAACCTCATTCTTTTTCCCACAATGCCTCAGGATATTAAATCAACGATATCTTAACTCTATACATTTTTATTTCATTTATTTTTGCTACTAGATGTTTCAAAAAAGTAAAGATTGAAACGTTCGCAACAAATACGCTGTCTGATTTTGTACGTAAATCTCATATGGAAAAAAAAAGTCATGAAAAGAAAATAGTTGCACATAAATTAAATAAAAGATGAAATACCTTTTTCCGATTACTTTTCGCTATTTCTTAGATTTTCTTCGAGCCAACATAAAAAATACATATTTTCACTCGTGTGTTCTGGCAACACAAACATGGGTGTTTATCCAGCAAACGATAAAAGCGCGGACACGTATAAGTAATGCTAAGTACCAGATTTATTTGCATTATTATTTCTTTTTTTTTAAATGCTGCCACCCACTTTTTTTCATCCTAAGGCTCTAAAACTAAATAAATTATATTTATGATTTTATTATTTTCTTTTTCAAAATAGAATGTCTTTCCCTTTTGATGCAACACGTTGTATTGATGACTGCTAGTACAACGAAAAATAAATATCTATTCACGATTGCTTTGTTGTTTGATCGACTGCTAAAAAGATGTTTTCGTTCCTTTTTTTGTTATGGTTAAAAATTGCGTTTCAATCGGAAAATGGGGGAAATGAAACAGATGAAGAGATTTTTTGCATGAAAAAAGTTTTTTTTTTCTATTATGTAACGCTCGTCTCAACACGATATAATAAATGTCGACTTGTATTGGATTTTCGAAGGAAAATTCCCTTTTACAAATGAAAGTGAATGATTTGTTTATGTAATTTTTTTGAAGTTTGTTAGACGTGAATATAATCTTAAAAATTATAAATTTAATGTAATCTGAAGCAGAATCTTTGGAATTTATTTTTAATTTGAAAAAGAGCAGATGTACCATCATACCATCAATAGCAATGATAGCATATTTTAAGATTTTAAATATTTTTTTTTTTAATTTCAGAAACTAGTTTTTGAAAAAATAATGTTACATTAACATTTTACTAACATACTAACAGAAAAAACATAAATTTTATAACATCATACCATTATTTTAAACATTCATATTCACATTAATTTTATTTTTATATACATCCTACGAAACAATATTATTTTCAGAAACATTTTTAAATACAATTCTTAATAGAATGTTAAACATTTTTTTAAACCAATGGCTTTGTAGAACATTTTAACATGTTGAAATGGTTTATCTTCTGTATGTGGAAGACATTTTTCAACTACGTTATAAAAGCCTTCAGAGCATTGTTGTAAAAAATTCTATCTAAATATGATTCTTAATTCTCAAGGAAATATTGGAAAGCATCCCAGACAGTCATAAAATCACCGATTTCATATGACTATTTTAAGCAGGGTCTAGCTTTCTCGTTACTTGAAAATCGAACATGACGTCATCAGCTCAGCTGCATCTGTCACCGTTTCTCTCGATTACCTAACTGCTTCCATTGTATTAAACGAAATAAAAATAAAATGAAACAAACACCGTAACAAAAACACCTTCCCCCTACTGACGAACGCCTACCGTTCGCATAAACCTTTTTTTATGTATATTTTTATTGCACAATACCACTCATTTATATTTTTATTTTAATTTTTCGAGGCAACATTTGCTAGCGAAGGGAATGAGAGATTAATTTTTGCTTGTATATTTATTTATTTATTTTGAGGAAATGAAAAAAAGGAGAATGCGAAGGGGTGGACAGTTTTTAATTGGAAAAGACCCTTCCCCGGTGGCAACAATAGAGTCTCCATGGCAACCAGACGCTATCCCCTGGATGAGGATGATTTGGATGGATGGATAATCCCCTTGAAGTGGACCATGACGCCAATAGGGGAGAACTAGGGAGGGGATGGCATTATTTGCGTGTAAGTCCGTTACTTCCCTGCAATGATTGGAATTAAGTTAAAATCGTGTGGCAAGGAAGTGGGTGGATTGCACGTGTGGTTCCCTTTGAAAAATTTCAAATAGGCAGTTTTAAACGTTTATTTTTTATTCCTTTTTTAATTCAATCCACAACCTATATTTTTTTTATCTTATAATAAATTTACTTGGTTATATAAGGTTACAATTTTTATCTAAAATAAATGCCATATATTTGTTCCATCTGCTTGTATAAACAGCTATACAGTTTTTAAGGTAATAAAATTCCAAATTTTGTTTGATTTATTGATTCACGAATCGAAATATAATTTAATGCCAATTTAAAGAAGCAATGAATAACTCACTTTGGACGAATAATGAAAGAACAAATGAGGCAATTGAATTTACTAACTTTTGTCGGTACATTGAGTTAAAACTCAAAAAATTAGCAGCAATAATTTAATAAAAAAATTTACAATTTAATACACATATAGAGATTAAATTTACTATAATATATAATCAAAATTAATCTGCCGAAATATATGTTAATGAGATTAAATTTAGGAAAAGTTACAAGACTCTCTTGTTTATTATATTTATATTCCAGTTGCTTTAGAACAATTAAGCAACTTAAGCGGGAATTGTAACGTAATAACAATATTTTTCTTAAAACTAAATGATGAATAATATCAATTATATTTATACAATATTCTTGAAAATGTATTCCAATTTTTTTCCCATCGAATATAGATTGTAAACTATGTTTTCAAAAGAGTTTCTATTTTTATTGCCATTATTGAACGCAAAATGTTAACAAAATTTATGTTATAATTTCTATATTCGATGATTTATAAAATTTGAGACTTTCTTCGATTCATTATTTTATCAAACAATAATTGTTGAGAATATTTTCAATTCTTATTAGTTTTAAGTAATATATTTTACACACAGTGCTGCGGGTTTTGTTAAACATGAGATAAAATAAAATTGTGATTCCTTTTAACTCTCATTATGGACAAATGCTTTGAATTTAATTAGAAATTAATATTTGTTATAAGTATATAGCATAGATTTTCTATCGTCTTTTATCATTACTTAACGATGATTCTTTATTTTTTTTATCTTTAAGAAAAGTCCTTCTACCCTAAATGATCCGGCAAATCAAACAAAGATATTGCATTTGAAAGCAAAAATAAAATGAAAAATACCCTACAAAACAAAACATTCGAGCTGCGGAAAGAGGAACTCCAAAACGGTCGCGTGACCGATCCCCAGATGTCGTGACCACGCGAACAAGACGTGTAGAGACAGTCGAAGGGACGGACATCATCTTCTGATGACAGGAAGCTAGTCCCGAAAACGCTGCCAGTTTTGTCCACCCTCATGTTTCTCTTATGGAAGAAGAGGCAAAGGAAATTCTGGACGTGCAAGTCAAGGAAGGGGTGGGGGTAGCAAGTGGACATTCTAATGACGTGACGTCTTACATTAAACGAATGTTTTTCTTTCCTCTCCTTTTTGACGTCATGCTCTCCGTTTTGTGTCCAGTGTTGTCCGGACACGTTCATAGTGCCCGATGCATTGATGTTTAGTTATGAATGATTTATAGTAATGACAAACCCTTCGAAGGGATTCGTTACCTGTGTGTTTTCTGTGCTTGAATTATGCATAGGGAGCTTAGTACGTTGTGTTCTTGGAGGATTGTTCACTTAATAGAGAAATGGCATGTTACGTACTAGTATGAACTGTAATTATAAGTCCCATAAGTAGATTACGGGGATCAGATTCTATAGAATATACAGCAATAAGACAATTTTGATTTTTCCATTTTTTTTTCTGCTACGCAACATAATAATGTCGTTCGTTTACAACAGGAAATGGAAATCTGAAATGACTTTTAATGATTTATAGGTAATCACAAATGTTTAAATTAAATAAAGCGGAATATTTATGAACATTGCATGAAAGATACTTCCAAAATAGTTATTTTCAAGAAAGAAGTCACTACTTTTCTTTTAGAACAAAACCAGGAATTTATTGCAATTTCAAATGTTTGACCAGTGTGTCATGCCATACATTATTAGACTACGATCAAACATCCTGTATAAAATAAAAAAAAATATAGCTATTTTTACTTAAAAATTTGCAAATTTGATGACACTATCATTATAAACAGTGTAAAATAAACATTTGTTATTTCAAATTTCTTATTTGATGAGTTTCTGTTCGATAATTATCGAAATTATCAGATATCGAGATCGAAATACAAATTTGATACGAAGCTGTACAATAAATTAATTTTTACAGTCACAAGGTTGCGTTAATGGGGTGCATATTGATGAACAAAACCTTTCTCTATTTATGTTTAAATCAACAAACGCAGACTATATTAACTACACTTAATTCCTTATTTTAAGAGATAAATTAGAAAACTGTGCGGAATGATGTTATTTACTTAATTATTTTGTTTAGTGAAATGGCAACTTAAAAATAAAGAAACGTTTAACTTTATACACAAGGTATTAAACGATGCGATAAAATTTGTATCTCTAACAAATCCATATATTTGTAATCGTAAAAAGAATAATTATGTAGTAAATGAAAAAACTTAATATTGCGTATTTAAAATATGAAAAATTTTTGTATTGACAAGATTATTGTAAGGCATTTCAAGACCCAGTGTTTAAGAGCTCTTCTGAAAGGATTGTTCATAAATATAATTGATGTGAAACAAGAGAAGAAACGCGGAAAACTCCCATACACCCACTCTTATAGATGTGAATATATAAGATCGAAGTATATCCTCCATCTCCCATTGAATAAGATTTTTATGAACTTTCAATTATTTTACTTTCAACTAATTTATTTTTTAGTTGAAAGTAAAATAATTACTTTCAACGATTTACGCAAATCGTAAGCAGCAGCTGATTTATTTAACCGTAGTTCTCTCTCCTCTAATCATAACCTCTCCTTTTAACTGTAGTTCTATATCTTTTAGTAACTGGAAAATAATGTTACAAATGCTTCAAAGTTTATAATAAAGTCCTCACTATATTCACAGGCTTATTGGGTACAATTTTTCGTAGTTTGAATTTTTTGATTGTATATAGTCTGCCCTTATTGCTTAATAATCGAATGATTAGTAGCAAAATATGTTCTTTATATTCTAATTTCATACCCATTTAATAACTATGCGATGACAGTTAATGATATATGATAGTTAATGACATAAACTTAAATTCTCCGGAAAAGGTACAATTATAAATACAACTTATTTTAATAGTTCAATAAGCAAGTGTTTTAAAAAAAAACTTAAAGGCTAAAAATTACAATAGTTTATAGAAGGAACTTATAGCAGTTCTAACAATTTGGAGTATGTAAACATATTAAATGAATAATAGCATTTGAACTCAAAATTAAGCTGTCGTAAATAGATCACTATCAAAGAAGCATTTAAATATTAGCAAACATTAATTTGAATGGCAAATATAGCATTGATTTTAACTTTGTTTGTGTAACTTTTTTATAAAAACAACAGGGTAAAAACTCTGACTACAAACATTTTTTTCTACTTAACTCCTTGAAAACAACGGAGTTAAATGAAAAAAACTATTCATCAACAAATTTCAATGATATTGCTGACAACCATTGTCACAAATATTTTTTCTAGTAGGTAAAATCAAAAATATTAGTAACCACTGCTAATGATTTTTGGTCAAGTGTTGGGTAATAGTTATAAATAAATTTGCAAAGATTATTATAAAACACGACATAGACATAAAAGGTTTTACAAACAAAATCAATGTCTTTAGCCAATACATAAATTTAATCTTCATTTTAAAAATATTTATAATTCAGATTTTAATTTGTTTGTTATTATTAAAGGAAGAAAAAATGTATAAATTAACCAGATTAATTATTTTGAAAGAATTTTCTATTATTTTCTTGTATTATTCAATTCTATTATTCTCAAATCCTGTATTTACTCTTCATATAAATCGGATGAAATAAAAATAAAATATTCTGTCCCCTTCCTGGTAGAAAGAAATCAACCTACATCAGATTACACAGCTATTTTCTCGTATTAATAATAATAACTGGTTATTTGTTTAAACTTTTTCCTTTCCTAGTTTAAAATATCCAATATACTTTTTGAAATGGAAACATTGTAACAATGTCTACATTAATTCACATATGTTGTAACAAAGTAAAGCGTTTGCACGCAGTTCCTGTTGATGTTTTGATCGCATGGCCACCTGTTGCATTAAAGACTTGCGATTGAATGGGACGTTTTCATAAAAAATTTGCTAGTTTTTTTCAACCATCATCACAGGTGTATTTCAAAATACATTTACATAAATAGAGATATATGCTATTTCCCTTTTCTCAATAACTTTTGATTGTTTAATTTTTATTCAATCAAGAAATATTCATTCGATTTTTGGGTACCGAAATAAAAGAATTAAAGGGTTTGTGATTTATCAATTTGAATCTTATATTTTTGCGTTAATACTCTCTTTCTCTCTCTTATTCCTTAATTAAAAAAGTGAACTAATATTTAAATTAAAATTTTAACAAATGTTTCATTTACAAGGTAGTATTTTCGAATTTTACAAATACTGAAAATTTTAGAGGTTTAAAAGTCCAAACCAACATTGACTTTTTGATGACATAAACCATATAAAAAAAAGTAATATTTAATTTAAAAGATAAATAAATAAAAATTCAATATCTAATTTAAAAATGGGTTTTTAAAAAAATTTCGTTGAAGGTAAAAATTAAATTGAAGATTAGTTTATTTAATTGAAGTAAAATCTTTTAAATGCTGTAAGTTAAATTAAATTTGCATTTCTTAATTAATAATTTTCACCATCTTACAAAAGCATCAAAACACTATTGTTTAATGAATCCAAAATTTAAAATATAACAAAAATTTTAACATCATGCGTCAAAGCAGTTTTATACTTTCAGTTTCAGTTAATTTCAGTTTACTCTATTGTTTAACCTTGAATCTTATTTGGTAAAACACAAATCAATTTCAATATTATTACTAAAATAAAAATAAAAAAAATTAAAATAGAAAGTTGGATTTATGTTTACTTTAATTGGCCCTTTCTTGCACCCATTTTCCAAATTTTTACAAAAGAAATATATTTTAATATAACCAAATATGTTTGATTAATACATCTGTATTTGCTTATAATACTTGCTTACAATGTAGCTAAACTTGATTTGGCATTCAATTTTTTGAAAACCCTATTAGTTTCCCTATCTGTAAAACCACATTTTTATATAATAGTTTGAGTAGGAATTTTAATAAATGTATTTTAATTTCTTAGCTTATTCGTAAAAGATTCAAATATTGATCTGTGATTCACAGGATTCAGTTTAGATTAACATTTCAGAAAATTTACCATTTCATTAATTTCTTAGCTTCTCGAAAACTTTCTGTCTAATTAAAGATAAATTTCATATTTTAATTAACGCAACATTTATTAATAGTGACTGTGATTTAATTCTTTAATTAATTTGGCAGTTTCTAATTTTAATTTGGTAACATTTAGTAAAAATATTGTCATAGCCCTAACATTTAAAATGCATTAATTAATTTTCAATTCTTATAATATATTTGTTAATTGTTTCTATAAATTAAAAACTAAAATAAATAATATTTTATAGATATATTAAGAGAAAATTGGAATTATATCATTTAATTCATCAACGTTTATCAAAAACAGGTTACGAACAATTTTGTTTTCTTCAAAAAGAAAAAAATAACAAATGTTTGAGAAGCACACTTTTAAACAATATAACTTAGGCACATAAAAAGACGTTTTGAAGTAATCTGATTTTCCTTTAAAATTATTAGCGATGTTTGAATTAATTTGCCGCAAATCTCACTAAACTGATTTCTATTGTTTTTTTTTTTTTTTTTGAAAATATATTAACTTAAAATTTCTATAACATTCAAAAATTAGGCTCAACGACCATGTAGTAAGAGATCGCTCCTTAAAACAAAAGGTTCCAAGCTTGATCCCAGTCATTACGGGATTTTTATGATGAGCTTCAAGTATATCTGTCGGGATGAGTGCTTGGGAGTTTTCTGCGCTTCCTCCTTGGTGACGAGTGAATATGGCCCACTATCTATGAAAACTTTTTCTGGAAGGTAACTGGAAGGTTAAGCTGCTCATGATTCGGTGTCAAACTTTAATAGTTTAAAAATTCTTTATCTAAAATAATTTTTGGCATAATATGATTTATTTTAATAAATTTTTACGCAAATACACATACATATTTAAGGAGTTCTTCACAATTTATAAAGAAGCACACGAACAAAAAAAAGTATATGCAAGTAAAGCTTTTAGACTTCGATACGCGAAAATAAATATTATATATAAAAAAAACTAAAACAAAAACAAAACAATAGCCTGCAACCATTTAAAAGCCAAAGTATTTCATTTCAGTCATGTTGCGTAATTAAAAAAAAAAGTTACATTGTCACAGCATGTTATTCATACGATATCCTACATAATATGTTGGAAAAAAAATCTTTTTAATGCCGAACTTTATGGCAATGAAATTGTATAATTCAATAGAAGAAATGTATTTTTTTCATGTGGTTCGCAATCTAAAGGAAATTTTATTTAAATAACTAAAATAGAGAAGAACAAATAATGAGTTATATAAAATGAATAACATCAAAGTGGAACAACCAAAATGCATCTTCTTATAACGATATAAGTATTTCTTTTCGGAAGTATTTTTCAAAAAATGAGAATAACTTTCTTTCGATAATGAAATGTTTAAGATATTTGAAATAAATAATGAAGAGAAATTTTTATTTTGTTTTCTGCGCTTTGATATAACGAAAACTGCAGCATTTGTAAATTTGCCACAAGCATTGATCATACGAGAATTATATTTGAATATCAGATATGTACTTATGAATATGTGATGATATGTTAATAAACACATGAGGTAGATTAAAAACATATATGAACGTATTTAGAAATTTATTTAATTTATAAGTTTAGCATAATTAGTAATCTAATAAAGCATAATTTGAAAAGGAAGTAATATTTCAATTTATAACTACAGGTTTGGTGACAAAATCAGAAAATAATTTTTTTTTTTTTAAATTTCTAAGTAGATATTAATTTTAGATGCTTTTCTCAACTTGTTTGTTTCTTTTAATATTTTATATATTAGAACTTAAAAAGAGGTACATTATTACAATAATATGATTTATTATATAGTACGTAATATAGTTATATTATTTCATCGAAAAAAATTTTCTAAAAATTGACAGTGAGAAATGACTATTTAATTTATACTTTGTTACATAAAAATTCATTTTTGAAACCACGTAATCATTTATTGAGGAAGTTCCTTGTCTTTTGAATATCCTATTAAGAAACTTGTTCTATTATTTACTTCGAATTACTTAATGTTTGTAAAACACTCCAGGGGAAAAAGCTTTATTTTTACATTTATTAGCATTTTAAATTATTTACAAAACTTAAAATAAATTATAGCGTGTATTATGTAGTGTTTTCCTTTTATAGTTTGAAGAAAATGAAATAATTTCAGTTAATATAATGACATTTATACAATGAAAAATTTCCTTATATTCAATACAAAATGAATAATGAAATGAATTTTCATACTGTTTCCAATATGAAATTCATACAAAGTGGAAAAAACGAGTAATTTTTAGATATAATGTCATTTCAATTGATGCTAAAACCATTTCGTATTAGAACATTTCTAATGGCCATTATTATTATTTATTTACCATTTATTTATTTCTGGTATTTAATCTATAAAAACATTTTTTCAAATAGTAAATAAAGAATTTATATATTTGGAATACTCACAATTTGTTCTCTTACAGAGCTTGTTGCATTACTTTCACTTTAGGCATACCATGGTCTAAAACGGATTCTGCGTTGTTCGTGTAAAAAAAAAGTAATAGGTCGATCTTCCTAACATTGAACAACGAAAATGATGTTTTGATAACTTGTATTTTGTAGTCAATTGCGCATTTATTGCAAACTGCCTTCAACAAGAATTAATCTATTAGACGCCAAGTCTAAGTATAACAAAAGAGAGAGAACTAGGAAAACCTCCCCACATCCAGGTCAATAAATGTGATATTAAAAACATAACATTTATTAAAAATATTTCTTCTTTTTTGCGAGAAATAAATATTGTAAAAACTCATCTGCTCAAAAAAGTTTGCACTTTGCGATCAAGTATCTCATAAGATGCATGAAAATTGAATGAGTAAAATATTCAAATAGGTATACAAAATAGTTCAAGGAATAGAACAACAAAACAATTTTAGATTTTTGAAAATCAGAACAAACGAAATACTTGAATCTCTATTTTAGAAATTATTTAAAAGTTTCCAATAGGTTAGTTGGATTCTTAGATTCAATATTATCTATGTTAGTAGATTAATTTGCAAACAGTGTGTGTATGAGTTACAAGGTGATAGTTCACTGATAATAAATTAAATTAAAATTTAATAACTTATAGAAAACAACCTTTATTGAAACTTAACAAATAATAAATGCATAATTTTATTATAATGCAATAAAACAATTATTCATGAATTTGAGTCAAAAACTATCACGTGGATTATTAATTGTATATCAAAAGAATTAAAAAAAAAATATTTTGTTTTAAGATTCTGAATACTGAATTTTTTTTCCAAAATTCGTGATTCCATATTTAACAAAATACAATTCAAAATCTAAGGTTTAAATAATAATTTTCCAAAAAAAAAAAAAAAAAAAAAAAATTTGAAAATGTTGTTTTACATGTTATTTTATAATGAATCACTTATTTAATTCATTTTTGTGTATTTTTATGGAAAGCACATATATATACTTGTATTAATTTTTATTATAATATGAATGATTCAAAATTTGTAAGATCTAAGGGGTTGTCAACATTTTTATGCTTTAATTCAAATTAGGAAACAGAATTTTGATTCATTCCAACTCAAAAAAATTTTGATTGCCACGATGAATAAACATAAAATTTATTTATTCTCCATTAAAATATTTACTTTTTACAAATGATTATATAAGAAGAAATTTAATGTATCTACAATCTATCTTTCAACGGTTACAATACCGAATTGTTACAACTTTTGCAATCAGCGGATTTCTTTTTCGTCATAGAGAGGTTTTTGTTTACGTAGCCACTGCGTTTCTGGAGAAAGGACAATCAAGTAGAATAAATAATAAGTAAACAAATAATAATGCCTGCAGATACAATGATGTTTCAAGGTCAGCATTTACAATTGCACAATCGGGCGCTCCGAGAGAGGGATGTCCTTACGTAACAGCTTTTTTTAACCATTAAATGTTACAAGCATCCCTTTTATAACTTGCTTCCTGTTTACTTGGTGATTTCGGTGCTCTAAACAAAGAGTTATGTTACCTGTACTTGAAAGCTGATTACAGATTTTTGTGCAGTTTTGATTTTTATAGACTGCCTTTAACGAGCACGTTGTGAAATCAATACAAAAACTTTCCGTCTTATGAAATTTATTAAATTTTTCCTAAATGATTCTCGAATTCTTCTTTAAAAGTAATGAATACTTAGACCATTACTAAAAATATGTATTGTTAAATATTTAATGAAATATATAATATATCGCATTGCTGATGGGACTGCTGGAAAAGTACAATGTACAAAAATATTCAATCACATTTTACTGCCTTTGTATAAATAATATGCACAACATAAATTATTTGAAAAAGTACACTTTTACAATCATTTTTTAACTTAATTTGAAAAATATAGTTACTTATGATAAAAATATTAATTATATAGTATTAAAAACAATGGGTACATGGAAACAATAAACTCACAAAATTTAGAATACTTCTATAGATGAGTATTGTAAGGAAGAAATTTATAATTGTTGTTGTTATTGTTGTCTTGTACTAGATAGGCTGGCAGTATGGGATGCTTTACAAACTGAACCGTAATTTAGTTAGAATTACTTTAAAAAAGCTAATTACATAAAAATTATTCTATTATATAATGGCGTATATAAATAAGAATTAAATAATTTTTTCTTCTAAAATTAAAGAAGAAAACTTATGAAGAGAGAGTGCGAACAATTATTCAATTTGTTTTATCAGAAGAAAGGTAGTGCTGCAATTTAATTATTATTTTTTAAAATTAAAAAAAAAATGAATAAAATTCGATAAATTATTCAAATACTATACAATTTTAGACATAGTCCATTGAGTTTTTGCATGACTTAACAAGAATATTTATATGCAAATAATGTAAAAAAATCAAGGTTTTAGCTGGTGATGTCTTAACGGTTATGGATGGATATTTCCATTCCATTTAAAAAAAAAAGTAATAACAAATTTTACTACCATAATCTTTAAAATATCACTACTTTGATGCATTATTGTATTAAAATAACTATTTTGAAACAAGTAAACATCCAGACTGTTATCAACAAATCATATCGTTTAAGGTCATTTGAAAGAAGGTTACAGTGAATAAAATCTGTAACTGAAATGCAGCTGCTGATAACATCGAATGACGGATCATTTATTCAATTTAATTTTGAACAATTCGTCGGGATTAATATTCAAAAGACTTCCATTAGCGTCTCTTTTTATTTCTCAACTCATTTCTGGAAAAAGAAATATCTATATTGGAAAGTCTAAGCAATATATTTACGAAAGTTTAATTAAATAAATGAGTGGAAATTTCTAGTATAGTTATTTATTATTTTTTTTTTTAGTTTTATAAAGGAAGATTGTCTTTTTGGGAAGGATAACACTCACTAATAATGTGTAACAACTAAATCAATATATTAATGATAGGGATCAATCAATCAATTAATCAACTACAGGGTGGGAGTTGAATATGTATAGAGATCATCTTATTTATGTGCTTCGCCTCTGGATAGAGGTTCAAAATAAGAAGACAACACCACCAGTTAAGATTTGACAAATATTCCAGACTATTGCCTGCAAATCTTTTTGTAGCTTTCATATGATGTAGAGGCAACTTTACAAATACAATTGCAATTGGTGTTTTAAATGACAAAATCGTATCCGTTAAAAAATGTATCTAAAACATTTGAAAATGTTTCGTGAATCACTTCAACTAATGCAATGGTGAACATCTTTTCACATTAGATTCTTCTACTTCTACAATTATAAAATTTTAAGCATTTCTATAATGATATTTCATTAATAATGCCTTATGATAACAGTAATTTCTGCTATCATCACCGAATATAAATTTTAGTCTCGTTACATCATTAACAGAAATTGTTCCATTCGTTTTTAATTCTGGTATATAAAATAATTGAACGCGATGCATAGTTTGTAATGCTAATTTGCATGATGACAGGGATAAGATTTTACTACTGCTCCTTTTATCATCATGAAATGTTCGTTTACTTAGCAGGTTCGGAAAATTTCTCCAAAACACTTGACGGAAAAAGAAAAATGGAAAGATGTCTTCTATAAAAATTCACAAATAGGTAGTATATATCACTAAATGGCGCTTATTTTTTCCAAAATAAAAAAAAATAAAAAAAATTCAAAAAAATAGTCTAGCATTAGAGTAATCAAGGTCCCTGCGTCAAGGACATTAGAGCACAGCCGACGGAAAGAGTTGGAAAAGAAAGGAGCTAAGAAAAAAGTACGGAAAAACTTGTTATTACTTTTCTTTTAAGACTTGTTATTTATTCGTAATTTTATCAAGGCAAATCATT
The DNA here is from genome assembly GCA_026290005.1 of Latrodectus geometricus. Lineage (NCBI taxonomy): Eukaryota > Metazoa > Arthropoda > Arachnida > Araneae > Theridiidae > Latrodectus > Latrodectus geometricus. Next base: position 60,149 of record JAPDSC010107470.1, read on the forward strand.
CTTTTAGATTTGCATGTACCCAAAGCGAATAACTTGGCTGTAAAATTACCGCTTACGGTAATCTGTATACAGAGCAGGTTGCAACTTCTTAAAAAGATTTTATTTTTTTTAAAAAAGGAAAAAAAATTTCGTTGGCGGTTCGCCGAAATTTCGCCGAACAAGAAGCCAAATAGTTATACCCCTTTTTCGGAATTACATGTTTGTGAAAGTTTTGGGCGGGAATAGAATCGGGTGGCGAGGGGAAAAAAGTTTATTGTTTGTTGGCGTTTGTTTCTTTGTTGCTCGAGAGACGGCGAAATTATAGGCATCTTTTTTGGCGACAGTTGTGAAACTTAAAAATAAGAACTGATAGTTATACTTTGTACGTCAAATAGTTTAGATAAAAGAAAATTAGTTTATTCTCGTTTTTTCGTTTATTTCTTCATACGTCAGTTTACGAAAGAGTGTTATTTCCATTTTCTATAATAGTATTTGTCACTATTTAAATTATTTTCGCAAACTTGTAACACCGCCCACGACGGATGGTTTACTTCGAACACTAATTACGTTTGCATAAGAAATATTCAATTGATAAATTTTATAAAATTTTTATACAAAGTTATAATTTATTTAAAATTAAAATAATACGAATGTATTTTTACAAATAAAAGCAATATAAATATATTTAAAAATATTTATGAAAAGTTGATTATTAAAATAATAATTCTTTATTAACTTCTCTGAAATTCACTTTAGTAGAAATAAACATAGTAAGAAAAATATTTTATAATAACATTTTTGTATCATAAATTTTCCTATTCATTTTAAATAAATATGAGAAATAAAAACATATGCTCATAATGTGAAAAAAATAATGTATATAATAGATTATTACGCATAAAATAAAACGCAGCGTCAATTTATTGAAATACATAAAAACCAGCTATTCGAAACAAATTTAACTTACATAAGATTTTTTAGGCCTTTAAACTTACATTTATATACCTTTACAATCTATTTTTTCTTTACAGAAATTTTTAAAGTCTTTGTTGGTTTTTTTTTTTTTTCCTTCACAATGTTATAAATTTTTATTATGTTAGTAGTAGTATAAATTATTATGTAATAATTAAAATTATTATTATGTAGTATAATTAATATAATTATATAAGTGGTATAATTAAATTATTATTATGTAGTATAAATGCAAACTGTAGCATTTTTCTTCCCTATCAAATAAAAAAATTACTGAGTGCACCATAAAAATATTAATAAAAATTTTTAAGTTATAGATAATTTAAGAAAACACGCTACACTTTATGTAATTCGAACTAAATTTATAAATTTTAAATTTTTTAATAGCTAATTATTTGAAATTGGGAACATTATTTTTAAATATATTTATTATTTTAATGTCACATATACAGCAATTTAAAGGTGTTGAAAACGTTTTCCAACAAACACAGAGTATTATAGAATGGGAAGAACTTTTCATAAATAAATGTCTGTAGAATGTGTTACCAAAAAAACGGGAAGTTCTAAGAACTTGCTTTGGCAAGTATTAATATAAAATAAAAATAAAAAATTCAATAATCGTTAGAGAGAGAGAGAGAATCACTCTCTCGCTCCCTCTCTCTCTCTCTCTCACTCGCTCATTCAGATCTGATATCTTTAAAGTCATACCATGAAGACTAAAACATGTTTATAAGAAAACATAAAGCATATATGAATTGTAGAGACGTTTTAACAATTTTAACTCTGTTATACTAAAATTAAAATATCAACAAATTATTTGCAGGAGTTTCATTCTGGAAACATTTTGGTCGATTTCTTTTCTTAAAATTGTGTATTAATTAACTAGGAAATTTAGGCTTCAAAATTTAATAAAAAATATAATGTATTTATTTTATCAACAACATTCTCTCATAAAAGTATAATAAGGACTGATGAACTTTTTATTATAGATTCAACGTATTAAAATATTGCAAATTAAATATATATATTCAACTCCAATAATTTTTTTTGATAGATCCCTATTGAATATTTCATAGTATAAAAACTAATTTTTGATAGCTTTTATGTTGACAAAAAATCTTTCAAAATTTTCCTTAATAGGTACTTTATTCGCTAACTATAGATGATGCGAAATATGTATAAAAGTGTAATATTTCTCATAAGAAATTGTAGTCATTTTTAATGAATTTAATTTTAATTCATAATATAATTACGAAACTTGTATCCTTCATTTAAAAAACCTAAATGAAAGATGTAATGGATTTTTTCATATTTTATTTCTTATTATTATATTCTTTTAATGAATACTAGTTGAAAAAGAATACTTTGTTTTCTGAAGTCAGAATACATCAAAATTAATACATAGATTCAATTTTCTCGTAACCCTTTGGCTACGTTTGACGAGTGAGATTTTTCACCTGTTTACTTCAATACGCAATACAAACGTCAAATAATTCATTAATCAAAAGTTGAGAAACAAATTTATTTTCACATAGAATTTAAAAAAAAATTTATTTTTTTATTTTTTTTTTTTTTATTTTTTATTTTTTTTTTTTTTTTTTAGTTTTACGTAGTTTTTTTTTTATTTTTAAGGGTAAAGTTTAAAAACATAAAATATAACATTATTTCATTAAATGAAATATTTTTTCATATTATATAGAAATAAATTAATTTCACATTCAAATTTGTTGAATTATAATAGTAGCTATTGATTATTAAATAAAAATAAAACTATATATATATAATATTTCTTACGAGAATTATAAAAACGATTACATTCAGAAAATGGAAATTCAATTATGCTATTTTGAGATTTCTCCGAAAAATATCTTTTTAAATTCGAAATATTAAGTTTTTATGGATTTTAAAATAAGAAATCCATAAGATTTCTGATTTTTTATAATTATGGATTATAGTTTTTTAGTTCTAAATTTTTAAGTCTATTAGAAAAACTGACAAAAAATGAAACACTGTTTCACGAAATGGAAACTTTAAATAGATGATTAAGTTTTCCAAAATGAAATTTAAGCATTAAAAAAAAGAGATCAATTTTCTTTTCAGATATATATATTGGATAAATATGCATCGGAGCAACTTACAGCTTTGAGTGAGAAATCAAAATGATTCGTTATGCAATAATTATTATAAGAAACCGCGACTTAATAGAATGAAAAGTATTGCTGATTCTTTAACAAAAAGTCAACCGTCCTAAAATTAGAGATTCAGATCTTGGCTACCTAGGCACAATTAACTATATGTTAAATAATCGCAAGAGAAAAATCAGTGTTTGCACATGTTATGAGGAATACTTTTGAGCATATTAATTCCTTATAATTGTTTGTATCATCTCATAGTGGGGAATGAGATATTTAGTTTAATAAAAGAAAACTTTGGATCACATAACTGGAAAGAAGAAAATTTAATCCTGATTAGAGAAAAATCAATCATGTTAATATAGGATTTATCCACGTTAATTCCAAAGAGTCTAATGACTTAAGCCGTTGCTGTAACGTGGTAGTTAATATTGATGAATAGTCTAAAGGTTGAAGACATTCTAAATATTAATCGTTCTTGGGCTTTCGGTTAAAATTTTCATAGATAATGGGATAAATTCATGTGCTACAAAGAATTCAAACATGATGACCCAGAAACAGACATGGGTTCGAATCCCACTTCAGGCTCGAATGTTTGTAGTGGTTCGTAATCTACCTTAAGCCGTAGAATCTCGGTTTAATTAGCCTTTGAGTGCAGAAGTTGACCGTTGAGCGGCAAATAAAACAAACTAAACAGACATAGATGCAGAAACTAGATGACTAGCATCTATTTTTCATTATTCAATTGTGGTTATAATCGAACTTTGGACCTTATGGTAAGAGTGCAGTTTTACCGAGCCTATGATGGCATCACTGTACGGCCTTGATACCTCATAGCAACTACATTATTGTCTTTTAGGAAGATTTTTCATAGATTTAGTGACATATTCTTAAGTTACAAAGAAGAAAACCAGCAAAATTCTTAATTTAAAATCGAAAAGGTGTACTTAGAAAGCAGAAGCGAAGCAACACTTCTCGTTCTTCAATAATGACTAATAACAGCTGCAATCGAATACAAGTCCTTTCATTCCGAAGAACGCAGTCTAACTGTTATGCTATGTTAAACCTAATGTAAGAGTTGCCCATGAAGATCGATGTCGTATATTAATCTCGTCATTTCAAAAAACTGTGGGCCGAAACTGCGTAACAATTTGGATTATTTTTTTTCTAGTTTAATTAAAGAACACACACACAAAACTTCCCATGTATTTAAAATATTTCTAAGAAAGTTAGTTATTTGACAAAACATACTCTTCTGATTAAGAGTAGAGGCTTTAAACCTAGGTTAGTCATATTCATGTTGTTAAAGCTTTCGAATGTTCAATAGTTCTTGTTTAATGCCTTTCCAAGGTTTCGAAGTAGAAGTTTGAGAAGAAAGGTGTCTCCTCATTGGTCAACTTTTTGACTATAAATCAAATCTACACGATTTATCACCAGGTGATACAGAACCTATACTAGACTGACATCAATATCCTGTTATGTATTAGTATATCATAAATACATTGTTTGAAAATGAATGCTTTTAGGCAAATATTTTCGTTTAGAAATTGTAGCATTTTTTTTGTCTATTAAAATAGAAATGTAAAAAATTCTGAACGTCAAAAGGATTTTAATTTTCCCACATCATCGATGATAACAGACTTACGTGTTCGCATGGGTATTTTCAAAAGAAAAAAGATAAATTATTTTAAATGTTTTTTTCACGGTTGGATGGCTGTAAAATCTATGCATCTAAATAACGTTGCTTTGTTTTCTATTCCATCTTTGATGTGACCATTTTTGATGTTTCTCACGAGCTCGGAATGAAGTTATGAGTTCAGAAGTTTATGATACCTGATTTTTCGGAGAAATGAATCGTAGCTCATATTTTGTATTTTAAAAATAGGAAAGTCAAATGATAAACACTTACAAAAATAAGCAAGTGTTTCCTGTTTAAATCATAAGATATTTAAAACAAACAACATTACCGGTTTTGTGGCATTAAGTCTGAATTTCCTTGGAACCAGATAAAAGAATTAACTTTTTTACTGAGATTGCATTTATTAGCCATTTAATTTATTGCTTTTTAAAATATAATAATATCCTAGAATGCTTTATAATTGGCAATACGTTAGATTGTAAACAGATTTTAATATATGACAATTATATTTCGAAGAAATACGCAGATATAAAAAAGCTGTATTTTAAAATATAAATCTCGTTTAGTAATTCGGTTCAATTTCGGTGTTGATATCTATAAGCCGTATCAGAAGAATGATTTTTGATTAATAATTCTAAATTAAGTTTATACTAGAATTGAAAATCTTACGAGGTGCATTATTGAAAGTACACTATTCAATCAAAATTAAGTACATTTAAGAACAAAACAATATCTGAATTTAATATTTAATAATTTAGGGCATATTCGTCAATTTTCTGATCAGTATTAAAAATACCATTGACTAAGATTAATAGCTTATACCACCATTTTATTTAATATTACCAGAGCCCAGCTCAGAACAATTGAGCAGGTTGCATTAAAAATACGCATTCCTTATTGAAGATTTCTGGGAGAGAAAAAATATGAGATTGAGGAATAGTATTTTTCAGAAATTTTATGCAGATATTTGGAGAAGAAATAATTTTACAAATAATTATTAAATTAATCAGGTAATAAATAATTTTACAAACAAATATTAGATTAAGGTGTTAAAAAAAATTCTTTAAAGAAAGGTTCAAAATTCTTACCAAAATAGAAATATTTATATATGAAAAAAACACATTCACATTCTTGTGAAATAAACACACTAACAAAATTGATATTTTTATCAGATCATTATAAAGCTCAAAAGCAATCAGTATGCAATGGTTTGACGATACACATAATAAGCAATTTCCTTCATTAAATTTAAATTTTGTAGTTAAAAAAATTTTAAACTAATGACATAAAAAATAATTTATTAATAGTAAATGTTATTAATCGTGTAACACATAAAGGAAATTCTTAATATTTGATTACCTGTATATAGCATGGTTAAATTATTTTAAGAATTTAGATTAGCTTCCAAAAAGGTATGTAGATCGATTCTACTGTATTTAATTACTTTAAATTGCTGCAAATATTTTAAATTCTACAAAAAAGACCGCTAAAGAAAGGTTTTCGAATTATAAATTTAATATTTAGTTAGAAAATAATTTTGAAATAAACAAATCAAGCGTTGATGTTATAAATCATTGGCCAAAGGTATTAAAATCAGACAAATCAAGTAGCACATCATTTTTACTATGTAAGATTTAATTCTTAATTTAATAACGCATGATACGGTATTTAATTTATTCCTATTAGATTGTAATTTTTAGCAACAAATAGCTTAAAAAAATCTCGTAACTCTGTGCATTCATCCCTAGTAATAATCTAATACTCAGTTCATTCTAGAACAGAGATCAATATTTTTTCACCACATGCATAACTGTAGTATCTTTTAGAATAAGTGACATCTGAAACCTGCCAAAAATTCTGGAATTTAACTCAAACTGTCAAAATGTACGTGTTTATTTGATATTATTAAATAAATATACACGCATCTAATTTTAGAATTATATGTCAATGATTAAACTTTGTACTTCAATTTAATCTTCTGGTAGTTTACATTAGTTTCAAGTACTGTCCAGTTGGTTTTGCTTTACCACGCAATAATGACTAAGTCACTTTTCAAGGAAAACTGCTTCAAAGATAAAAAAAAAATTCAGAAGTATTTGATTATCTTACACGCACAGAAAACATTTTGAATGTATAATACAAACAATCTCAAATAATGAAATTATGTTTAATAAGGGCTATACAGAAAATCTTTAGTTTGCTTCGCATATAAGGAATCTGAAATGGGAAAAATTTGGAATTTTCTTAAAAGATCCAGAATTAAGAAAATTTTAAATTTTCTTATTTATGAAAGCAAATTTTTTATAACTTATTAATTTTTCTGTCCTTGAAAGCAATTAATATTAGTTTATATCAATTAACATTTATATTAAAAATAATCAAAAAGTTATTTATAAACTAAATAAGATATTTATCTTTATTTTAATACTATAACCGACTACCAATATTTGAAATTTAACACGGAAGAAATGTAAAGGTTATGGATTGTTTTTGTAAGTGTTGAAACGTATTATATAAAGCAATTACGCTACATGTTATGCTAATGTACAGTTACTCACGTATAAGAAAAAAAATAATTAAAAAGCGTCATTATCGTCAGCAATCTGCCCAGGATGGAAAAGATAGAAGTAAATTAATAAAATCAGTTTTCTTGTTATTTTGTTCCTTTGGATTTTCCATCTTAACGCCAAAACCGTTACGTAATTTTCATTTGCATACAACTCACGTTTTGAACTAGATTGTCATGCGCAATAACTTTACGCAGTAAATGTTCACTTAAAAATCGTCTGCCAGCAAAAAAGAATGGCAATAGAACTCTTTTTTTTTTGTCATAGTGCTCCCGCGCTTGATTCGGTAAAAGAAAAAAAATTGTGTATCAGAACCAGTTTATAATCACTCCCAAATAAGAACCGTATTCGATTTGTACGCCTGTCCACTTATGATAGGACCAACGTTTTGACACTTTCTCTATCGTCTGCAGATCGGCTCATTACCTTGTTGCATCTCTCTTTACCGGTTTTTTCGAAAGAACGCCAGTGGCAGACGAGAAAAAGTATACCGTTTTGTTTTTCTTTTTTCCTCCGGTGAATTGGAATATTCTAATTGCTGTTAGCAACAGTGTTTTTTCGTTATAAGACAGTCATATTTGAAGTGAACTTTAAATTTAATATAATTGTTTTCTTTCTTTCTTTCTTTCTTTCTTTTTTTTTTTTCTTTTTTTTTTTTTTTTTTTAAAAGATTCATATTGTGAATTTTCAGGTATTGTTTCTGTGTTCTAGTAACTAGGAAAACTATTTTTAAGTAAAAGAACAAGAAAGTAAGAAAGTGAAATAAATTAAATATAGATTGGGAAAATTTTTCATGAAGTTTCAATTCAATTTCGCTCAATTTTATCTTAAATTATTTTGAAAGTATAAGATGTCTTTCAAAGAGTACATTTTAAGTAGAAGAAAACACAACACTACATCTATGAAAGGGTAACATTATTATCGATAGTTATAAAACACCATCTGTAAAGACAATCATTCATCAAAATAAGGAAACAGTGATCTTTTAAAAGTCTAACTTTCATATCTGACTTTTCAATACTATTAAAAATTTTGTACTATGCAGTAATTTTATATAATAACAATAATCAGGAAATAAAAATAAAACCTAGTTTGTCGACAACAAAAGATGCTTTCTTGAGTAATAATAACGAAATATAAAAAAATCAAAACAATAAATAACATTTTTCTTCTTTTTAATTATATTTTTCATAAAATATATAACGTCACAAACACAAAATTTCAAAAATTTCTAAAAAATGTGAACATATAGGTAGTTTTTCAATTCTACAAAAATATTCATTAGGCAAAAAAACATATTTAAATAACTCAGGAATTAAACATGTTTTTTTACTATTTAAATTCTGAGTGATTGTTTTGATACAATATTATACTGATCAGTAATAATAAAAATAATTTTTAAAATATTGGTAAAAATTTGTACGAACAAATTTATTTCATATATGAATTCTATCATTTTAATGTAACCATTGAGGAAAAAGTTTACGGCATTATAAGAACCCTTAAACAGTAAATTAAATAATAATATTGGGAAAAAACTTGAACTTTTATATTTTTTAGCTTTATAAATCAGGAAATTAATAATTACCAAATATGCAAAGAAATTTTTTACTAATATTACATTTATATGCTGGCGGTCAAATTCGTCCGTTTTCACATGTTGTTGCTTCCGGTGCAGAAAGTTATTTCTAGTTTTCGGGGAAAAAATAGTTATTTGGAAAATATGGAAATTACATTTCCTAACGGGATTTGCGATTTATTTAGCTTTGTTTCAAATAGTTTTTTTTATAACAGGAAAAATCATGAACAATTAGAACCGAATTGAAAGAGTTGTAAAACACTTGAAAATATTCCTATTAATTGCGAAGTAATTGATTGATTTCAGAATTCTTATCCGCGCAATAAATGGTTTACAATTGGCAGCCTCTTGGAAAAAGCGAAAATTGTTCGTTGCAAGAAAAAATGAGTCTCAGATATTTGTGCATCACAAGAAAAGTAACTTTTTATTGAATGTTAAACAATCAGTGTCCTTTATATTTTAAATTAATCACACACAAGCACTATGATAAAAGTTTCAAAATCAATTTTTTAATTTAATATATATATATATATATATATATATATATATAATTATCCTTGAATTTGTAATAGTTGATTAAAAACGTTTTCCCTAGTACTTTAAGAAAGAGAATATAGAAGAAAAAAAAAAGGATTGACAATACTGACAGCTAGAATTCATAACATTCATTAATAAAATATATTTAATTATCAAATTATTTCATTCCTTTCAAATTTTTACAATTTCCATTGTTAGTAATTTTGCAACAATTATTCTCTCATCAAAAACTTTTGAGTTTATCCATATATATAGCTAATAATAAGATTCCAAATACTACAACAGTCATATCTTAATAAAATTAAAAGTGTTATATTAATTTTAATTCTTTTATTATATTTATTTTTTTTTTATCAAAAATGATACAAAAATTTTATTTAAGCTATTTACCACTAGCCTTGAAATATGACCGTCAAAATATTATGAGTAAATGTCTTCTTAATATATTTTTATTTAATATGTGGCAATCCACATTTAAATATGTTGCTATTATTTGAAAGAATATTATTTCATTTGGGAGAGCTTAATAATTTAAATATATATCACTAAAAATAAAGAACGTGTTTTCAAAGTAAGGAGTGAAAGATTCTGAAAATAAGATAATTGGTCAATTGCTTCATTTAATGGTTGAGTTCCTTTTTAGAATTGAGAATTAACTCTTTTTGAAAATGTGATATATAAAGATATTTGTCAATATTCTGTATTCTCAACTAAAAAAGTATAAAGCAGGAAGTTATATATCTAGAACATATTAATAACAAAATTTATTAAGCTATAGAAAAAGCATATTATATTTTAATAAATATAAAAATTGAATTAGAATTTACACTCAATTTGACAATAATTTGAATTTAAACAATAATTTGAATTATTGTTTAAATTCAAATTATTGTCAAATTGAGTGTAAATTCAAATTATTGTTTATTTAATATAATCTTAACTTTTAAAAAAAAATTTTATTTTACTTCCGGTGTACAAATTAAATTTTTTCTTCTCTTTAAAACCACATCTTGAATTCTCTCTTTTTTCGAAAAATAGAATGGAAGCGAACAGAATAATATATTTATAATTGTTAGTCGTTACAGAGCACAAAAGATATTTTTTTTATATTGCAAGAAATGTATAGATAAATATTAAAGTGTGCACAGTGTTAATAAAGTTACACCGGTTATTAACAATTTATATAATTTTTCCTGTTGCATCAAAATTCAATAAATAAGAAAAAAATGCTTCAAAACATTAATGGTGCGAATAAAATTTTCACTTATATTTAAAAATCGAGTAAAAATATTTTCTCGACGATAATTTGCGGCTAATGAATTATAACACACAGATTTTTCAACTTGATATTCTTCAGTTAAGTACTTTTAAAAAGATAACTGTAGGTACAGATAAGAACATGAAAATAAAAACTGCATTAAGTGGATTTTTATTTCTGTATTGTACGAAATACTTGAAAAATCATAGATTTATCTATTGCCCATAAAACATTCCTCTGCAGTATATCTTTTACGCACATTTTATTTTCTAATAAAGTATAATTTATTGCTCTACAGCGCATTTTTACAAATACAAGCGAGTTGTATAGAAATGGCTGCTGGATTTGTTGTTCTATTGATAGATTATACGCTAAAAAGATAGAATTTCATTTTGATAATCTCGTCGACTTGAAAGAGAACTTGTTGATTTTTTTTTCACACAGATACTTAGTATATATTGGTTTCTTATTTATCTTAGTCAACGATATCGTTATTTTTAATTTCCATTCTAATATTTAAAAAAACTTATTAGTTTCAATAAAATATTTCTAGTCGAATGTAATTTTACACTTATAATTTAAATACAATTATAATATAATATTAATAAACTTTAGGAAATTATAAATCTATACATGAATTTGTATTCTTTTAGATATTACCATATAACAAGAATGAAACTGACAAATGATTTATATAGACTTAAATTAATTTAAACTCCATTTGATTTAAGTTTATTTCTAAATCCTATTTCTAGGGCTATTTTATTTCTTCAAAGACTAATTTGATACATGACTAATATTTACAAAGGGTTCACAAGCTTATTAAAAAATACTTACTTATTAAAGGTCCATTTCAAATCTAAGAACTACGAAAATGCAGAACAGGGCTAAGAATATCCACACTCATAGACTTAATGTTAATTAGAGGATTTAAAGTTCCTGATTTTTAATGTATTCCTAATTTTATACATTCTTATGTGTCTGTATTTATAAAAAAAGACTATATTTATGAATGTTTAAATAATTTCACAGTATATATTTCATATTTTTCCCCACTGCATATGATTTAGAATATTTTTAAACTCGACACAATAATTATAAAGTTTTACCTACATTTTCTCTTTAAATTACATTAATGTACATTAAAGTATTTTATATTTGGCAAATGATATTTAATTTACATTTGCATCGATTCAGGAGTCTCACAAATTGGAAAGATGATATTATTTCAACGTATATGTCTACTAGTAGTTAAGTTTTCAGTAGTTAGTAAGGGATTGCAAAAGTTCTAAATTTCATAAGAAAACACGATGAATATGTGTGTAACTAATAGACGAATTCTACACAACACATTTGAGCCTTGAATAAATTTTTGATTAGAATTGTGTACATTATTTTCAGATAATTTATTATTAAATTGTTTTCTTTACTTCTTCATCAGATGATAAATATTTAATAACAATATTATAATGCGTAACATTGCGAACTGGACATATCCGATATTTTTATTTCTACCAATGTATAGCCTATATATTTGTATACCAATGTATAGCCTATGTGTTTCAGATTTAATGTTAAAGAAACAAAAATAAGAACAAAAATTGACTAATACACATCAGAATGTTTATATCAGCAACAGGGAAAGATATTTATAATATCAAAATGCGGAAATTAAAAAATTAAAGATATTACGATTTGTATATTTAGGTTTAACAAAATAAAAAATATTTCGATTTGTATAACAAGCTAATGATAATTGAAATTTGTAATTAGTACTATATTAGATATTAGACCAAATAGTGTATGTGAGCATGATAGTTTATGCAACTATGAAAACAAATATTTGCACAAAATAAATGATTTAGAAGTTTGCTATATAAACAACTACACTATAGAATTTACGAGAGTATAATATTACGACGCACACACAAAAATTATTTTAGACACTTACATTTCGTAATAACTTGAAGATTTAGAAGATATAAAAAAAGTAAATGACAAAATATAATTTTTCATTTTTATATTAATAATATTTGCATTAACGTAACACACTATGCATATATTTTGTAATAACTTATTGTAAAACAAATATGAAATGTTAACTAATGTTAACGTTAAATTAACAATTTATAGTGTTTTGTAATAACAAATGTTAAAAGATTCATATGCTTAGAATTAAAGTCATAAAAATGTGACGCATGTAATGAGAAAATTAAGTTCAAGGTCATAATTTATAATGTTATGAAATTATTGTTAGATAGCTAAGGAATGATAGTTTTGGCACAAAAATATCATTTAATTCATGAAGTACTTTCTTTTGTCAAAAGCGCTTATTCATGTTAAGTTTGTGTAGATTACAATATTTACACTTTAAAAACGTAATGTCATAAATTGTCTAATAATACATATTATTAAATGAAAATAAATATGTAATCCAGAACTGTTAGGTTTATTTATTTAAATCTGAAAACTTCTCAATATTTCATAATTGTGGAGCAAATAAATACTTCTTTTCAATTGTTTTAATGTGCAAAAATAAAAATTCTGAAATATAACTTAGATAACTTGTAAGTAATTTTAATTAAATTACTTAAAAATTAACTTTTATGTAAGTAAATTTAGTTAATGTAAATACAGTTTTTCATTAAAATAAAACAAATATAGTTTTATATTTTCTTAACTTTAGTTTAAATAGCAAAAGAAGAAATTTTCAGGACAATTGAAATAAATCACATGGAAAAAAGTTGAAGTAATGATAATAAATTTGTAAAATGCTTAAATAAGAATTCAGTATTATTTTCTTATAAATTAACAGTTTCTTTATATACTTAAATTTATGAGAAATCATTTTTGAATACAATTTATATAAGATATCATGTTAGGTAATAAATTTTAACATAAAACGTATTAAAAAATACTATTGAATATATTTTTTCTAATTCAATATGGAAGAAACTAAGAAAATAGAAGAGAAGAGACCAATTTTTTTAATGGATTCAAAGGAGGACTTTATTTCTATATAAAAAGAAAATAAGGTTGAAATGACAAGTCCTGGAGAACATGAAAAATAAAGAATAGTTACTATTCAGAACAATTAATTTCTCATTCAAAATGAAATTTATACTATTATTTATTCATCAAATGTTTAAATACGATTTCATATGTTTCATAAAGGATATTGTATGAAATTCATGAATATCATAAATATAATAAAGAATATTGTATACATTAAGTTATCAAAATAAAGTTTATGTTTTCCTTACAAAAAGTATTAATTGCGGGGTTTAAATTGTAAGCCATCATATTTCATGGCTACGATTAATCTCACATTTTTTTATGGTAAGTCCCGTTAAAACACGTTTATTTTCTTCCAATTATTCGTCCAACGAAAACGTCAATTATTGTAACTTAAATAGAAAATTGAAATAAATATGTAGCTATCTGAAACAAAAGTGTATTTCTTTCCCGTGTGTGGAAAAAATGATTCGTCGAAGAAGTGCCGAAGTATGCGGAAAATCCCGCGCATTCTCCCGGTGAATGTTAGCAACATCGGAGAATTAATTGCTTTTTTTTTCAGTCACGTTTAAAATATATTTTTGAAGAATAAATTGAAAAAAGTGACAACTTATTTTTGTGTTTAATTCTTTCAACAATATTTTTAAAAAAAAAATTATATTATTTATATTTATTTAATTTTCGAAACAATAAGTATAAAAATATAAATCAGACTATAATTTTTGCACAAGACAATAATCCGAACGAAATTAATTTCCCGTGACTATTACGTCATCTGTACTTTGTTACGTAACACTAATTTCGAATATCTAATCGAGGGATCCGATTTAATACCGGCGTTTTGTGGGTATCCGCTGTTTAGGACCGTTACTTTCCGTTCCCGATCCCTTCGCTCGATATAAACGTCGAGCAGACGACATTTTACGTCTAGAACAAATTTTGAACTGTCTAGACGACAAAAAGGTTTTTTAATATTCTCAGAACAACTCACCTCTGCATTTTACTGGAACGGAAAACGACGTAGAGTGGAAAGTAAAGCGGTAGGCCGTTGGCGAAAGCGATTTTCTCTCCCAATACATCCACCACATTTAGCCAGAGAGACGGCTTTCGCGTGCTAGAGAAACCGGCGTGTAAATACAAACATATCCTTCCGCTCTGAACATTCCCACCAGCAATCATTCACCACATTTTTCAGTACAGCATCATTTTTTACGGATTAAAATATAACTTTTTAGTGAGTTTAATCCCCAACTGTTTCTCAATCTTTAAAAATTCGGACAAGAACTACTTTGTCGTCGCGGAGTTGGACATTGTTATTCCTGGCTGTGATTCGCCCAGCATCTGTGACGTCATACGCACCTGCTGGGTAAACAGAGAATGAGAGACAAATTTAGATCCCATGCCTAGGATGATACAAGGTCATGCATCCACGCCACTCTCAAGACTGTTTCTAACTCTTTTTTTCCATTTTTTTTATTTTCGCTTTTGAATGTTCTTTTCTCCCTCGCCTGAAAATGATAAAACTTTTAACAGATAGCTAGGCTCTTGCGACTTTGTTTTGTTTTGCGACGGGGGGAGGACGTTTTATTAAGAAGAGGTTGTCATTCATCGCGTCTTTGGCGTTCGGAATTTTTCTAGGATCTCGTTTTCGCTTCTCCGTTTCTTCTTTTCTGTTTCTCGATTCTTCATTCTTTCTCCACTACGGTGAAAGCGCGTTGGGTGAAGCTTTTATTTTATACTTTTAATAGCATTACAATGATCAGCAACAATTTATTGCGG
>JAPDSC010107470.1:80605-102629 GCA_026290005.1 Latrodectus geometricus
ATGTTTACGTAATGAACAACTCAATCTGCGACCTTGATTGGAGATGTTTTGCTATGCTGAGTATTTCATTTCTTGAAAATGTTAAACTTGTAGGGTGCTCGAACAACGTATAAAATATGAAATATTATATAGATTTAATGTATTAAAATCGAATACATTGTTATACACATACAGAATTGTTGATTAATATGTACAAAACTATGAATTCAGTTGATATTGAATAAATGTGTGATTTCTCGACATTTGACATTATATTGTTTGATGCAGATGTAAAATTGAATGCATTTATACAATAAATCATTACAAGATTGTTTCACTTAAATTCTACACGAATTTTGATTTAAAAAAATTGATTATTAATAGAAAATTAACTCGTTAATAATAATTGCCAATTTGGAAGTACCAATAATGTAATTTAAATATTTGTGTATTTTACAATTGATACATTTTGAAAACTTCAATCAGAATAATTTTATGAAAGTGCAAAGCTCCCTCACTTTGAGACAGTGATTTTAAATGCAAGCTTTTTATGCTTAAAAGACCAGATTTTATTTTTAATTGATTTCTCTTAGTACAGATTCTCAATTATGCAAAACAAGTGTCATTCCATTAAATTCATATTAGGTAGATCCAATAGATCCAAATATTTTTTAATAATGTCGAATAACAAAAAAAATAAAAGTTTAAATGATGAGATTTTTTAACTATGACACTAGATATGTTTAATTTTTCAGTTTAATACTATTTCTTTTTCTAATTATTTTCATTGCCAAATTTTCTAAACAACTTTAAATACATCTTATATTTTGTTTGTAAAAATGTTCTAACAGAAAATGATCTTACAAAAAATAAATACTCTGTAAGCCATTAAAATTACACACTATACACAGGAAATTTACTTGGCAGGAAATAATGCTATGATATGCAAATTTTGTTAAGGCATTCATGTAAAATATGAGATGGTAGTGACATTGCAATTAGTTTAAATTAAGGAAATACGCAATACCTCAAGGAAATCCTTACAAGAATTTGTGTAAAAGTTGTTGAATGATGAAAAATATTTTTATTGTCTTCTTGTGAGAAGAAAATATTTTTGTCAACCCCTTTCTGACATTGATAACTATCGAATTGGAACCAACCGGATTGGGTTTAATCGTAACACTGTATTGCTGCTCACGTCGATTCATATCCCATTATTATCTGCAAGGCATAACTTTTATGTAATTAGTATGATCATATAAATATATGAGTTGGGTATAAACATATGAGTTGGGTATAAATACCCGCTACCACTAAAAGCCTGGAACACAAATATTTTAATGGCTTGATCTTAATGGATCTTATAGCCGCTTCACGAGTGTTAAAAAATCGAATGTTTTTCAAGACAATAAGACGAACATTTTAACAACGCTTTTAATAGCTTAAATGTAAACTTGGCAATCACCGTTTTAGCTACATTTTAAGCAACATAAAAATAGAAGGGGCTTCAATGGAATGATCAATGACAAATCTGGAGGCATGAATGGTGTGATATCGTTTTGCACCTAAGTTTTAACTCAGTTTACAGCATAACTATGATTGAATTAGTGCATGGAAGCATCGTGAAGAATCCATTTGACTTGCTGTACTGACCTATCGTCTGGAGTGATGGCGTGAGGAACACTTGTTGGTTACTTCTATTTTACACTGACTATACTTTGAAGAGTGTGTATTAAATTTATATTGTTCCCTTGTTTTTATTCTTAGAATGTTTAAAAATGGTACATTTCAGAAAAATAAAGTGCAATTACATATTACAAGTACTGTAATGTGTATTAACCTTCGTTGACCAGGAAATGTTATTTTGCTATCTTAGTCAGCACCCTTCTCAAATCTCTAATCAACATAAAATGTGTGATCAATGGTTGTAGAGCAACAAGCTCATTATTATACGCCAGATATTGGAATAGATAAATTAAAACTTTGCTTAAAATCTGCATGGAAAACTGTACTTCTATATTTATCCAATAAAAGCAATTTTGTTATTTATATTTCTTCCTGGTAGAGTAATTTCAACGACTAACTGTGTATTTTTAATTATTATCATAACACCTATTAATTAATTAAATTGAAGTATAATCATTCATGAAAAACATCATCAAGAGAAATATCTAATTCATTGTTTGTTATTTAATGAATAAGCATAGCCCTGCCTATGCATAAAAATTTATCCAATCTATAATTTACACGTATATAAACTGTTACAAAAATTCTAAAATTGATTTTTTTATCTGTTTTCATTTTTTCTGTTAGTTAATTTAAAAAATATAGAATATAATTACAATATTTTTAGAAATATTTTCAAAGCAGACTTTTCGAATTTGCATTTCAGTAAACAATTGAGGAAAATCAAGGACTAGTTTTTATCAAATTAAGTCAGTTTAATGTCATTTGATTAAGAAAACTATCATAAGCTAACAGTGACATGTTAAGGAAGTTTTCAGGAACTAATATTTTTTATTTGAAAAATTTATTATAAATTAATAAGAGTTTGCATTAATACAAATTAACGAAAATTATAAATTTTGAAAACACCTTACTTTTAAAGCTTAACATCATTTATAACCTTACATGTTCATACGTTCTGCCATCGGATTAATCGCTGTGATTTGTATAATAGCATGCTATAGTAATGATAGAATAACGCTTAACTTCATTAACCAGCTTTATGTTATAACAATGATACATTTCTAGAGATTTATATAATGCAATTTTTTTATACATTGCAATTGATAGAATATATCATTTAGTGGCATTTTATTTTGAATATACTAATTAATTTAAATGTAAGCAGGTATATTTGAAATTATTAGTGGGATGTGAATACGATATGGATACATAATAAATTAAATGTACGAGTTAAAAAATATACTAGACATTGAAATCCAAGAAAGGGGGAAAAAAAAAAAAGAAAAAAAACTAACATAAGTGAACCAAATAAATTTCATGACCAAATTTGCATATTAAAGAATTTTAATGATTTCCTAAATTATTTAAACTTTAAAAAATATTTAAGTTTGATCATAAATTTCTTTACTGAAACGTTCCTAAATTTATAGATTTTATTCAAAATTATGCACTGCTCAAAACAATTAAGGGATATTGAGGTTGTGGGTTGATTTTTCACCTGGAGAATTTTTTTGGGTTGTTGATAGATTAATGAAAGACGTATTTAATAAGCCGTATAAAATATGCATTAGTTAGCCAGAAAAAGAATGCAATTTATTGAGAGTTTGGTTACAAAAGGGGAAAAAACACAATGTGGCATATGAGAAAAACAAGAAAAAAGCGTGTACTTAAAAGAAAATCGTTTTAAGTAAAGAGTTGGGTTTCTTTGGACGGCCAGCAAATTTGGAACACTTTTTGAGGCATCAACTCAAGGAGGCTAATAATTGGGGCTGCGGTATTCTGCCCCACTCTTACTGAAGAACACTTTCCAGTTCTTGGATAGTTTGGGGGTGGTAAACGTGTAGCAAATGGTCTGACTAGATTAGTCGACCCAAACATTCTCTATCGGGCTAATATCCGGCCATTCCATTCGTATGATTCCGCCCTCCAAAATAAAGTCATTCACCAAGTTAACGCAATGGGACCTACATTTGTCATCCATTAGATGAAGTCGTCCCCAATTGCTGCAGAGTAAGAGGCAACAATGAGTCTGAGGATCTCATCCGTGTATGGAAATCGGTGTGCTTATCATTGGAGATGAGAGCATAGAATATTAGTCCTCTTCCACCAAATATGACTCTTTCATACATGAAAGCTGTATTGTTTCTAGTCCTACGTTTTATCCAGAAGGAAATACGCCCGTTATCAGGATGCAGAGAAAAATGGGACTTGTCAGAGACTAGAATATTGCGCCAATTCATTTTTCCTTCCGTTCACATGCTCTGTTGATCATTCCCTGCGAGCGCGACGGTACCTTTCTTTTAACTTGATACACACCATTGATCGGTGAGCATACAGTATGAAGGCGGTTTCAGATCGTCTGTGTCGAAACTCTTTTACCAGTAGCCGAATGAAGGTTTTGTTGAAGAAGAGTGGCATTCCTATTTCGATGTCTCTGGGTTGCTACCGTTAAATAACGGTCTTCGTTGGGCATTGTTACACGTGTACGACATTTTCCTAATCTTAGGCTTGCATTTCCAGCCTCCAAAAACAGTTCCAGATGTTGGAAATCACACTTTGTGATTTCCAACGACTTTTGTTACTTCAATCAATTGATCAATTTTAACAAGCTTAGGATTAAAGATGCTGATTATTTATAATGTCCTTTTATTCCATACACTATAACTCTTCTATTAAAAAAGAAATTTCAAATAAGTATACATTTCTTAAAAAAGTAATTGATTTATAGTAAGTGATTCATACACTCTAATGATTGTATGGAGAATTATTTATCAAATCACAGTTGAAATAGACAATCACACAATTTTTCCATTATCAAACTACTTGTAATTAAGGGAATTTAATAAATTCTTAATCCATATGATTTATATCAATTGTTGATTATTATTTGTTATATAAAATATCTATTTTAATTTGTAATTCAAGTGATTGATAATGGATACAATAAGACCACCAAGTATATTGTTAAAAATTTTGTTTTCTTAAAATGGTTTATTTTTTCAATATATTTGGTATATATGCTTCTATAAATTTGAATCAAATTATACTAGTCATTAGGAATTTATTTGTGTTTAGAATTTTTACTACCAAACATCACAGTTTTCATATCTAGTTGCTTAAAGTACACTTGAATTAAGACAATTCTCAGATTTAGTTAGTTATTTCTGGAGTTAATGGACCAATTTTAATTAAATTTTATATGTACATATATTGATACGTTACAATACAAATAACTAAACAGTAGTTGTAAAACACACTCATTGAAGATAGAAGACATGCAACTGTGGCTGCAAGATATAACAAGAAAATGAGTTAATAAGGGGTGTGGTGCCTTCTTACAGTTATACAGGCCTCGCAGATTGATTTCATATTTGAAATAAGCCAGTTTATGATTTCCTATAGCACAATTGGTCCCACTCGTTCACCACCTCTAAACATGGATCGTTCTTAAAGAAAGGTTGCGAGTTGTAACTACCCTTTCCAGAGCATCCCAGACATGATGTATAGGATTGAAGTCTGGAGACTTACTTGTCATCCGTACTTTAGTTAAATATCCTCACTTTCTAGAAATTAGTCAACCAGAATAGCTCTATGCGAGTTTGCATTATCGTCCATTAAAATGAACTCAGTGTCAATTACACCCCTGAAAAAGCGAACATACGGCTTCAAGACCTCATCCCTAGACCTCATAGCAGCAACATTGTCAAAGACATGAATGAGTGTGCAGCCATTTAAGGTGATACCTGATCATACCATTAAATCTCCGCCGTGGTAATAGTCGATTTCGCAAACATTGGAGTGCAAGTAGAGGGTCTCTGGTTTTCTCCATTTGAACGTACTGCTGGAATCTGTGGTTAGGCTGGATAGGGGTTCATCATTGAAAAGAAAGGCCACCCATTGATCCATACTCCAATCTCTGTTTTCTGTACAATGCTAAATGGACTCTCCTGTTCGTAGAAATGAGGGGGATGCAAATTGCGGGTGTTCGTGCAAACAATCCTCTCCCATGAAGTCTTGACAAAGGGCATTCATATTCGGCCGCCATGACTCTTGGACGATATTGTTCAACCTTCCTCGCAGTATATCCGGTCTCCTGGAGCTGTTTCTATAAGTCTAAAAATCTGGAATTGCAACTGCCCTTGTTTGAATAATCCCTCAATTCACCATCGTTTTCCATCATCTAAACGTTAATGATTAATGTTGTAATTTAAATTCAATTGATTGCTGCACAAAACACAAAGAAATTCGGCGAAATGTACTAGGGAACAAAAATCATGTTTTATAACACGCTCTTAAAAAGCCTGTTCCTCTACCGGTTCCACCCACATATATGAGTACGCTTACGTATTCATGATTTGCATCAATGTCTCGAAATAGTGGTTTTACATTTTGTACAATTCTTTTCCAGAAATTTAACAAAACATGCAAATTTTCTTAATTTGGAACATCAGGGTAGTTAACAATATGCTTAAGCACTTCGCAATATGGATTTTGGGAAAGAATCAAGAATATTAAGAACATGTTATGAAATACATCACTTACGGATGTTTTGTATTAAATGAAAACAAAAAGAAGGTGAGATTATTCTCTCTCTCTTTCTTTAAGTTTCACATTCAGTAATATATGCTTTTATAAACAGCATTATTTAATATATTTTTGAGTAAAGCGTATTTCTCAATCTACAATATGAAAATTTAGAATTACATCATTATTTAAACATTTAAGTTATTTTATTTGAATTATTAACATATGATTATAATATATATCTTTCGGATAATCTCTAAAATGATACTTATTTCTGTCAATACTAGCAATTTCTAAAGAATGTACAATCAGTTAGAATTAATTGAAACACATTCTCTCTTTTTATATTAAAAAGAAAAATATTTTCAACTCTCTCTCTCTCTGTCTCTCTCTCTCTCTCTCTCTCTATATATATATATATATATATATATATATATATGTAATTTTATCAACTTTCTATGGATTAAAATTAATTTAAAAAATATTAATTTATAAAAATGTACAACATCTGAATAATTGAATTATTTTTAGTAATATAAGTTCAATAAATGCTTTCAATAAGTCTACTGCCAAATAGAAGAGCAACAATGAACACCTCCTTTGGGATTGTAGCTTTTTATGCTATAAAATACTTTGATGTTGCATATTTGTTATGTATGCACATTCTATGCGAGCCACGTGTGCAAACAATCTCTGTTCGGGCATTTTTGTCGAACTTATGAATGAAATTAAATGCAAGATGCTGTTATTAATTCACCAGGTGGCAACAAAGTAGACATCAGGATGGATGAACAGAATCATTCACATGAATGTACCTAACACACAGATGAGAGCCAATAAAACATCATTACTTATTTCATCAATGGAGACACTAGTATTTACGGAGCTGGTTTCGACTCCAGTTTTCCATTGATGTTTCCTAGACTGTTTCATCAATGGCATTCCACTGTCTCAATAGTCATCAAGTAAATGCGATAACTGTCAAATTATCTAATGGACAACATGTTATATTTTAAGGTGAGTTAAATAAAATAAATATTATTTAAGGAAAATGTTTCGATAGTAAAGGATTATTTAATTTTGTGTCATAGTGACACAGTTTAGAGGAACATTACTTCCAAAAAAGTGATCTAACTATTAACTCATAAAAATAAAGATAAATAATTAAAATAGAAGTATAGATTTAATTATATGTAAAATGAATTTAAAATGGAAATATTACGCTATCAAAGTTAATTAAAATTCTCTAATTAAATAAAACTGAATATTATCTACAACTTAGCAACTTATTTATACTATCTCAAGGAGTATCAGATTTAATAATGAAAATAACCTATCAATGTATATATGAAGGATAAATTCAAAAGAATTTTCTAGAGTTCAAAAGCTTGATTAAAAGCATTTTATTTTCACTTAGATATGTTACTTTCGAAATTTAATCTTACAAAAGTTACTAAGAATAAAAATCTAATATTTTTTTTAATTGCAAACTTAGATTCTCGAATCAAAACATTGAATCTGTTTTTAAATGTCTAATGTTAAAAAGTTCATTGGGTGAATCTTGATCGGTGTTAACTTCACTCTTCTATTGAGGATTTAATCTTTTATATGGGAGAGTAAATTTTATCTTGAAAAGAAAATAGTTCTATTCAATAAAATTGATCAACAAGTATATCTAGTTAATTTCATTTCGTATTTTGTAATGTTCATTATAAGCATGTTTTTCAAATTATTTCCTTTTGTTTTATATAAAAAAAATAAAAGCAATAAATGCAAAATATTATTTTTGAATTGTAAAATTATTATATAATATCACTATTTAATATATTTCTAATATTGCTTTTATAAGAAAGTTAAAATTTGTTTACAAACTTTTAAAGAAATTCTGAAAATAATTTTATATGAAAGAAAGAAATGATTTCTGAGAATTATTTTTACATTTTACCAGTTAATGTCATCTCAGACTAAAATATATATTGGATGAAATATAAATTATTTCAAAACTTAAAAATATAAGATGAAATATAAATTATTTTTAAAACTATATTACCATTTTTCATTTTAAGTATTGTATCTTTTTGATAAACATGTAAATTTTAAGAAATTAATTTCAGTTTTGTTATTTGGTTCATGGAGTTACTAAATTCTACGAAGCAAACATCCAATTTTCTAAAAGGCCTTGATTTTTGTATTTATATTTGATTATACAAAATTTGAGGACTCTTTATCGCTTTTATTATAAAGATATATTGTCAGGTGTCAAAATTTCATATAATTTTTGTTTTTCTTGCTTTTCATGGTAAAATTCCATACGTTCCTTATAAATAGAAGCTAAAAATATTAATTCAAATTTTATGGAGTAGAAAATTATCGTTAGTGCTAAACTCGAAAAATTAAAATATCAAGAGTATTCTGCTGCAATGCTTTATTAAATATAAACAATCATTATGTACTAAACAACTATGTGAAAAGGATTATAATTTAAAAAAATGAATGATTTAAAAAAATGAAAATAATATTAAGGGAATCGAAATAAGAAAAATTTAATGTTATTGAAAATTTAGTAGACAATGGTTTGATTCACATAAAATACGTTAAAAATGTCATTAATTTGTTTCACTGATTTTAATTTATCATTGATCAATTAATATTTGTCTTAATTATTTTATTTTCTTAATCTAGTTTTAAGTTTCCGGATTTGGCCATGAAACCAATTCCGTAATTTTCACTTGGATGGAGCAACTGGGAGATTGATAAGATAATAAATTGCAGATACAAAATAATTTGTACTGTATTGAAAGTTAAATGGTTTACTATGTATTCTTAAAATCGAAATTTACATCATATGTGAATCATTAGATTTTTAATTTAAAGCAAATAAACAGGTGACTATAATAATTTGCAAAATGGCATTTGAGAAACGAAAGTTTTTATATGTTAGAAATAGGCTAAGATTCGATGTTCCTTAAAAACTAAGTTGATTGGTTGATTTGTTGTTCTGCGATCTCTTTTTACTGCAGAAAGTTAAATCATAATCGGAACTTGATTTTAAAGTAAATTATGGACAATTTAGTCAAGGCACTAACTAGTTTAATAAAGACTTAAAAATACTTGGGATTGAATGTTTTATCGCCTTTAATAATAAACTGCATAGCTTATTAAAGAATGTATGCTGACTTTTATTATATTCCTATTGTAGAAAGCTATGCAGATTTTTTGTGTACGAGCATTCATAATTTAAAATCAAACATTAAGAAGTTGAAAGTTAGTTCTTTAGACATGTGTGTCAGGAAGTGTTCTTAAAGTTGTATTGACTTCCAAAATTTTTTTACCAATGGAAATTGATAAAATTTATAAAAAAATTCAAAAAAATGTCTACACTTTTTTATTTATAAAAATTTATTGACGTATTTTACAGTGAAACAAACCATGAACCATGATGCTATGAAAACAAACCATGTAAGCTACAATGATTTTTGGCATGCCAGCGTTATAGCGATTGAATTCCAATTTTATATGATTAATTTCAGTATATTATAAAATAATATCATTTATAAAATAAAGAAAATGATCTACATTAACTTTAAAACATTTTAATTTTTAGTTATATATTTTAATTGAAAGCTTGAAGAAACTTTAAATTAAATCTTAAAGTTCTCGAATAAATAAATTCCAAAAAGTTTAAGATTGCTTTATATTCAGGATTAACAAATCAACAGTAGTTATATAATGCATAACCTGAATTCCAAATTTCAAACTTACCTTGAAATTTTCATTTCTGTAAAATATGAATTTATCAACCTTGGTATTTACTGAAACCATCTACATTTATATGAACTTTCTACTAAGGAATACAGTGACGTTTCATTTTTCATTATTACTATTAAATTGACAATAGTAATAGATATCGGTTAGATAATAACCAACCAGTTGAATTTATTGAATAAACAAGTATATTCTGGAACCAAAAAACTTATATGAAATTGTTTTGAAGTAGTATTTAATTTTATGTTATCATATTAACCCAATAAATATATATGAAAACGCATAGAAAAAATTATTTTTCATAATACTGAAATTATATTATGAAAAATATTTCTTATTAGAAGTAATTATTATAGGAGATACCTGAGATAAGAATATTAGATACATTCTTAATTTATAACTACTATTTGTTCAATATTTCCTATTTATTTTGACAAAAATTATCATTTCTGAAATTTAAACTTTTTTTAATACGATCTGATATTTTTGAAGAAAACATTATTTTAAAATTTTTTCTGGAAATGAAACGTACAGATTTATAATGGTTTCATTGTGAATTAAAGTATCGTATCATAAATGTAAACAACAACTTATCATGTATGTGAGAAAAATAGCATCAGTTAATGATTTTGCTTGTGTCAGCAATTGAGGAATATTACGTCACTAACTATTATCTGTAACATAATTTCAAAATTTTGATTGCAATTATTTCATTTATAATGTTTAAGAAAATGATAATAATTTAATTCTTACAAATCATACACAACAAAAATTATTTCAAACAAATTATTAAATTGAATATAATTATAAAATATGTAGTGTCATTTCTCTTAATTTATATTCAGTAATTTAAAAATGTATCTACATTACTGAACATGAATTTATTGTACAGATCATATAATACTACACACACAAATATACTACATACACATGCTTATAATATAATACAATACTACATACACATGCTTATTTTTATTACATTACACACACACACATATGCACAACATGAAAAAAGTCAATATATGTACAAAATGTTTTTTTGATATATGTACAAAAAAATGTTTTGATGTATGTACAAATAAAAGATTTACCAAGCATTATTAGTAAATCATTTGACAATGTATATATATGAATTCAGTTGCTTTTTAATGTATTGTTAATAGTAAAAATTCTTGTTGCCATAAAATAATCTATATTTTCGTACATTAAATTTGATTTAAAGTTTTTATAAATGTTGAAAATTTCTGTTAAACTTTAATTTTGTTATATTTAAAAAGCTACGCTTATATTCATCTCATAATTATAACCATAATGTATCAAATATTATATTTTGTTAATAATAGGGCTTACGTAAGAGAAAATTCCTTTTGTCAGAAAGAACAACTCCGGACCAATCTATTAACGGTATTCTATATCGATTGTCTACAGATATAACATTTGAAAATATGATTTTATTTTATTTTATATATATTTGTAAATTTTTGAAATTCCAGTTTTGTTGCTTCGTTGTCTTTTTATTATTAACTAAAATGATTTAGTTAATGACTAACTTATTAGTTAGATGAAACTTTTATTATATAGGTCAAACAAATTATTCATTACACCCGAAATAGCTTACAATTGTAATCTGGAAAAAGTTAAAAAATTTCCGAAATGCAAATCGTCCAGCGGTAACGGAAAACATCTGTTTTCCAAAAAAACTTAGCTATATAAGATTAAATTTTATTCAGTATTATGCATTATCAAGAATATCCAGCCATATCCATGATATGCAGATAATGCAGGTAAGTTTTGAGCACATAATGTGCAATATGTATCGGTTAGTCCAGTTGAGTTGATGTTCCCTTCCTAGTAAAAGTGATAAAGAAGATTCACTCTTTTCAAACTCATCCATAGAGTGAGATTCGAAACAATGAATCCTATTCATTTCCAATAACCAGCTTAGAAAAAAAATTTGAAAAATTCATCCGAATGCTCATATTTAAAAAATTCTTGAAATCCTGTTTCAGAGAAATTTAAGATTCGTCTCTATGTCAAATGTTATGTCATCTCAGAACGCCCATTATGCATAATTATTCAAAAGGTCAAAATGACTGAATAAAAAAAATAGTGCGCGGCGCATGAAGACAAACTTAACTGGAATAATGCTGACAATCAGCAACGCTTCTCGAGGAATAAATTAGCTCACTGCAAGAGACAATGCGAAGGGCAGCGGTGGACAAACACCCAAATTTAGACCAAGGCTGACTAATGAAGTTTAAACAAAGTTTTTAAGTTTGGCTAGGGTCGCGCAGAAAAAAAGACGTCTGGACAGGTTACTACTTTGAATTAAAAGCAAGGAACTCGTTGGAGGAAACTTTGTATAAATAAATGTTTGAAGTTGAATAAACACGCTGCGCAAAAAGTGACGAGGCGAAATGACATGGCGCGCGTGTTTTCTTGTCATGTAATAAACCGGTTTTGGTAAACACCCCCAAAAGTAGAAAGGACTTTTTTATCTCCTGGACACACTGACCTTGTGATCATTTGCATGCGATTGGAATAATGTATGCAGAAACAACATGGGTTATAAATGTTACTTTAATAAATTTATCTGTATCGCATTGCTGTAACGTGAAGTGAATATGCTAATTCAGAAGGAATTGCAATAGTAAAAGTATTAAAGGAAAACTTTGGTAACAAATGAAAATAGTTGAAAATTTCTTTCCTCAACTAATTTAGAAGCGATATTTATTTGATACATTATAGAATTCCAATTCGAAGTTTTAATATTCTATAAATATTAAAACTTCGTCTCGAAAAGAATCACTTTGTAAAATAAGTCTTTGCATTGAAAAATATCTATTTATTATTGAATCTGTTAATGTAAAATTTTGTTTGGATGGTATTATCAAAAGAGCAAATAAAGCAATTTAATGATACAACGGTAAAAATAGAAAAAAATTTCAAGCAAGAGAAAAATAGTTTGATTGTATGTAACATATCAATTGTATCAATGTAACATTCTTATAGATTGTTTCAAGTTCGTAACACATGTATCTTAACACAATATTTTACCTTAACCTTCCGTAAGATCAGGTTATTCTTATTTTTTATTATTCTTTATTCACTGTTATTAAATATTTTACTTAGAATTTCATTCAAAGAATCATGAAAAATTCTGATAAAAATCATTAATACGTTTGATATATATTTACAGTCGTATATTTGAGAAAAAAATAAAGCTCTGAATATTTAAACTTATTAATATATTATATGTGAGACTTTATTAAAATTTTGGATTTATTTTCCGTATTATTTGTTATTAAACATTTTTATTTTTTGTGTATAATAAATTTTGTCAAAATAGAACATAAACAAATTTTAAGAAATTATTTTAATCAAGAAGAAATTTATTAAACTTTTCATTTAACTATTTCTGTTTCAAATACAATTTAAACGAATATTTAATTATTAAAACATACTTCCTAGGCTCTTAGATTTAAATAAATGAAAAATATTCTTCGAATGAAAACACTGAAATTTTTCATGCATGCAATCAAATTATTGCAAAAGTAAATCATAATTAACACAAAACAAACTTAACTTTTCAAAGTACTATAATTTGAACTCAATTATGAGTATGGAGTGGATTTAAGTAACACTCGAAATTGTCTCTTATTTTCAATAAGGGAATATTTCGAATTTTATCCCATTAGTAAAATATCCGAGTGTATAAATAATAAAAATTGCTTAAACAAACATATTTTAAAATAAACTTTTGTTAAGTGAATATCTTAATTTGAATAAGTTTTATTCTAAACTTCATGTCTTTGAATTTAAAATAAAAATATACCAATATTAAATGTAGCATTATATAAAATTTTGAAATCTAATCTAAGCATAAAAGTAACAATATGATATTATTTTTTGAAAATATATGTTCTGAAATATATTCAGTTTGCCGTTAAAATTATTGTAAGTATTTGAAAGGTTTGTAACATCATATATATATTTCTCACGCATGAAGTGTAGAAAAATGTTTATGTTGTGGTATGAGTTAATATTGCCGTTAATGCATAGGTGTACAAAAATATTGTATGCAAATTTTTTTTCACATTTTTCTCCTTCTTAATTAAAAGAAATAAGTTTGTAAATGAAAATTCTCTAAAACGTCCTGTCTTTAACCCAACTAACTAAAAATGTTTTATCATTTATGACAAAAAACTTATTATTTTTTATTAATATTAAAACTTAGATTTGTTAAAAATCATAAATGAAATTAATTAAGACTTTCAAAAGAAAAATAAATGTTTATGTACAATGTTGTGTATATATTTTTATTTCTTAACAATATTATTGAAAATTTTCAAATGCATATAAAAAAGGAAATGCATATAAATTTACCGTGGTTAAAATAAGTTTAGAAAATTGAAAATGTAACAAATAATAAACAGCTATGATATAATTCAAGTGAACGGGAATAATTTTCTTATAAATTAAAAAAAAATATTGTTTTTTTAGAAATATTAGTATTTTAAAGTTATCAACTTATAAATGTACTGAAAAATATCAATTCACAGTATGTAAATGTATTCATTAATAGCATTCATACTTTTATCAATTTTTAAAAACGCATTAGAAATATAATACTCGCTAAGTATTATTGTATTTATTTGCAGTGCTATTATTACTAACCCAGGCAATATAATGCATCGCAAATGATTTATAATTGGACTAATAATATAGTATATTGCAAATGGATATTATTAGACCTTGTCTCCAAAAATATAGATAAAAAAACATACATGAAAAATTAAATTTGAAAGAGAATCATTGAGCCGCCACAACGCTGATAATGAAAGTTATACAATATTTTACTTTCTTGAAAATGTGTGAGCAGAGAAACGTAATCTCTTAAACAATCACAAACTGGCAACTTTTCATTTGTTCATTTCACTTCACTTCAATTTTAAAAACAGTTTTTGTTAGAAGGTTGCAGAAGATCTGATTCCTTTTGGCTCCGTTACAACTTCAATGACTCTGACTAACTGTTTGAAAAGAAACTCCTGAAATATTGAGACACAATCTTAAACTTTTATTTTTAAAATGTAAGCTATGTTATTGAGACATTGTTTTAATAATAGCATCATGAAATCACTATCTTTATCGTAAAATATTTAGAGAAACATGTTCTTTTCGTTTTTGATTAATTTTGATGAAGTTATCAGATTATCAAAAACATGATACAAATATAAAGCCAAATTTTTAGGCATTGATAAATATGCTAAAATTAAATATTCTCATTATATATTTTTCTCCTGTATCATAAATTAATTTTTTCAGCACCTTTAGGTATCATATACATTGTCAGATTTTTTAAATGTTCTATTGGTCCACCAGCATTGGTCTTTCCCCAGCATTTTAGGTATTCAAGAGTACAGCCCTTGGGGTTTTTTAGAGTATTTCAGAGAATAGTTTATTTTAAATGCTCAATGAATAAACGGTGAACCAGAAACTTAGACTAGAAGTAATAAATAATATACTCTTATAAGTTAAGCACCTTATTTCTTACATGTCAATATTTTTAAGCTACTTAAGTAAGAAGGAACACTTTGATTGAGAAATAAAAATTGGAACAATATTTCTATAGACTTTGGTTAATTCCCAGTGAACGGTACGCTCTTTGTCCGTCATCTTGTTTTAATAGCGTACTGTACACTGGGATAAGGCGAAATTTAAAAACAAATGTTTTACAATCATATTCAACATTATCCAAGCTTGTGTTAAATTAGTGAAAAATCAAGGGGCATCTTGAAATATAGGTTATCCCAGCGTTTCCCAACATTTTTTGGCCAAGGCACACTTGTCGCGGGGAAAAAAATCACCAGGCACACCATTATTAGAAAATGTTAAAAAATTAACTCTGTGCCTATATTGAGTATAATAAAGTAATTCTCTTGAATAGGAATCAAATCAGCACAAAGAAAGTATTTTATAATTACTTTATTATGAAATATTAAGTAAACAGAATAGTGAAAAATTATAAAATACTTTCAGTGCGAAACCTGGGCCTGTTTGGCTGAACACAAAGCTGATATTCTGGCTGGAATCGAAGAAAGACACACACGTAGCTCTTCGTCAACAGTTCTCAGTCTCTCTCTGTATTTGGTTTTCATAGCAATCATGCTTGAAAAGCTAATCTCACACAGATATGTAGTGGAAAAAGGGAGCAATGTCAAAATAGCTTTGTTTGCCAGATGGGGGAACTCCTTGGCAGTATCCAACCAAAAACTATCCAAAGGTAGATCAGCAAATCTTAGCTTGCAACCACGATTTTGTCTCAGTTCAATTAGTTCCTCCTGCTCCTGTAAAGTCATTTCCTTTCCAACAACTGATGCTGAGCTATAAGGGTTTCTAACCCAGTCAAGGCATTCAGTGGAGACTGAAGAGAAATAAAATGAAAACTTCTCCTCGAGAGTTTTTAAATGCTTAATTATTATCTCACACAGTGCAGCAGTGTGAACACCTTGCCATTGCATGGTGAGTGCGAACATTTCAAGATTGCCACTTTCCACGTGTTGATGCCAGAGTTGCACCTTTGAACGGAATCCATTTATTTTATCTGTACTTGTAAGCAGGTTTTCATTTCGGCCTTGCATTCGGGTGTTCAATTCATTCAGATGATGAAATATATCTTCCAGGTATGCCAGCCTTGCACACCACTCATCCCTTGCAAGCTGCTTTGCGTAATCTGACCCCTCATTTGTCAGAAACACTTTAAGTTCCTCCAGCAGCTCATACACACGAACCAAGACCTTGCCACGCGACAACCACCGGACCTTTGTATGAAACAGCAAGGTTTTATGCTTTGCTCCCATCTCCTCACACAAAGCTGCGACTTTTCATGGGTCATGACTTTATCATGCGCACAACATCATCCAACACAGGAACTAAGGCTGATGGTAAAATCTTGGCTACGAGGGCCTCACGGCACACCACGGTGCTTCAGACGGCACACTGGTGTGCCGCGGAACAGCGGTTGGGAACCACTGGGTTATCCAAGTATTTTTCCATTCAAATTTCCTTAATTCCCAGTGAACGGTACGCTCCTTGTCCGCCATCTTGTTTTAATAGCGTACTGTACACTGGGATACAGCCTAGACTTTTCATTGATGAAGACTTTTTATAAAGTCTTTTTTTGGTTTTAATCTTGCATAAGAGTCTTCACAAGCTAATCCAACATTAAGTTTATAAGTCATCAATATAAACTGTAATATAATTTTAACTGTCGAATCCTTCATAAAAACACTATGATAAATCTATGCGTAGTTGAAGAAGAAAATACCCTTTCAGCTGATGTTGATGTCCTAAGTAAGTAGATGGTATACTCAACAATCTTGATTAGAATCTGGTCTGTTGTGTGATTACGCTTGAATTGACTAAGCAGCCCGAGCCTTTTTTTTTCACCTTAAATGATCACATCTCTGCTAATCTCTTTTTGATTCCACAGTTCTGAAATTGTCAGCACAACTTCATCAAATAGCTTATCGTTATTTATTTTCCCATATCGGAAGCATCAAGAAGACTGCTAATAATAATATCAGAAGTTTTGCCGTTTTTTTAATCAATAGCATTTTTTTGGATCAGATTGACCCTTGAAAACTGTTCAGCATTTCCAAAATAATTCTCCTAGAGGGATCTAAGCATGCAATGCATCTTTCATAAAAAAACATTTAATTATTCTTTCTTAATATTCATAGACTTGCTCGTATCTTGTTGATGTTCTTTGCTTTTCTATAATTTTTCATATAACACATAAATAACAAAGTATTAATCAAAATAATTTTCTCAGTTAATTATTTTTTTACTTTTTTGGTTGTCCATAAAATTTAATTTAACTTTTACCGGCTCATGAAGTAAGCTGATCTGGATGCAGGAATTTTGTCTGAAAGCCGGCAAGCATAAATACAATGTATCATTTAGAGGTTATAATATGTAGAATAATAAACAGAAAAATTATTGTGACTCTCATAAAGCAAGTTAAATTCAAACATTTTCTCTACTTTAACAAGAATGCCTGCTAAGAGAAGTGTATCATTTAAGAGGCTAAATTTAATCATAGGACATGAATGTAAAAAAAATAACGCTTTAATTATTACAAATATAAAGACAATATAAAAAACTTCAATTCAAAGAAAATTATAACAATGAAAAAACAATTTTTTTTACAGTATTCTCTTGTTTAAGCATTTTAAATTTAATATACTAAATAATGCTTTTAAATGAATTTAATAAATGACTAATTAAATACTAGATTTTTATTTTTTAAGCATATTTTTCCTTTCCTTAATTAAGTTTGCAAAACAGCAGAGTTAATATCATCATATTTGCAATAGTCCTTGCTAGTAAACTTATGTAATATCGAAATATTAAACAATTTACCATCTTCCTTTAAACAATTTAGGGATTTGACCCCAAACACAAATTAGGATATTTATGATGGTTTTACGAATGTATATAAGACTGGAAGTTCAGATTCATTTTCATAAATCATATCAAACGTTTGAAAAAGAAATAATAAAAAAATAGTGTGACTAAAAGTTTTATCTCAATACTCTTTATTTTAATGAGATTAACAGGACATACGTAAACAATTTCAGAAACTTTTGCAAAGTTTATTTCTATGTCTTTGAAACAAATTTCATATTGAAAAAGAAATTTTTTGCAATTCATTATTTACTATAATCAATGAGGGTTATAATAATTATAATAAAAATTAAATATGTCATTAAAATTTTAATTTGAGTTATACAAATAATTGATAACAATTTATGCTTGAAAAAAAATTGCTTCTTATGCATATAAAGTAGAAATTAATATGTAATTTACACTGCCTAAATGTAATTTTATACAATTTTTCTTTTAAATGACTAGTTTAGTAAACAAGGTGACAATCTCAAAAACTTTCTGTTGGCTAAATCTTGTTAGATAGATTATCGAGAAATGCACACACATACCATTATTAACTAGTTATTATTTGTTTCAGAGATAGGTATATCTTTCTTAATTCAATTTATAGCTGAAGAAAAGTTAATAAACTAACATAAGAAGGATAAAAAAAATTACTACACTTCTTAAATATCTGAGTAAAAAAATCAACTTAATAAAATTTTACGGAAAACATGAAACTACCCAAAATATGTTGGATTTTGAGGCAGTTTCAAATAGGAAAACACTTTTGCTCAATTTTATTTTATCAATTTTATTTTCAATTTAAAAACGTAAGTATATATATATATATATATATATATATATATATATGTGTGTGTGTGTGTGTGTGTGTGTGTGTGTGTGTGTGTGTTTATAAAACATAGAAGTGCCACAACATGAAGCGGCAGGGATTCTACTAAAGTGTGAAGTAGTTCTGTAGGCATTTTGCATCATGAATCCTACTTGGCCATCCATAAATCCGTTAGTGTATGAGGAGGCAGATATCTTTTTTGAACAGTATGTTGCAAGTTATCACATATATGCTCAATAATGTTCATATCTGGGGGTTTCAGTGTCCAACGGAAGTGTTTAAAGCCAGAAGAGTGTTCTTGGAGCCACTCTGAAGCAATTCTGGATGAATGGAATATCGCAGTATCCTTCTGGAATTCTCAAAATTCGTTGGGATGCACAATGGATATGAATGGGTGTAGATGATCAGATAGGATGTTTTTGTAATTGTCACGTGTCAGAGTTGTATCGATACGTACTAGGAGGTCCCATATCATTCAATCTTCACAAGCCTCATACCATCACTGAACATCCGTCAGGTTGAACAGCCTCTGTTGATATGCAGGATACATGGATTCATGAGTTTTTCTCTATATTCGTACACGATCATCCACTCGATACAATTTAAAACGATACTCGTCAGACCAGGCAAAGCGTTTGCAATCATCAACAGTCCAATGTCGGTGTTGACGACATTAGATGAACCAGGTGAGGCGTAAAGTTTTGTGTAGTGCAATCATCAAGGATTACGAGTGTGTCTTCGGCTTCGAAAGCCCATATCGAGTATATTTCTTTGAATGTGGTTCGCATGCTGACACTTGTTGATGGCCCAGCATTGAAATCTGCAGCAATTTTGTGGGAGGGTAGCACTTCTATCACGTTGACTGATTCTCCTCAGTCGCCATTAATCCCTTTCTTGCATGATCTTTTTCCACCCACAGCGATGTTAGAGATTCGATATCTTACTGGATTCCCGATACTCACGGTTCACTCATGAAATGGTCGTACGAGAAAATCAAAATTTTATCTCTACTTCGTAGATGCTATGTCCCGTCATTTGTGCACCGACTATAACACCACGTTTAAATTAATTTAAATCTCAAAACCCTGCCATTTTTTCATCAATAATCAATATTAATAACTTTGTCAGACACTTATCATTTTATATAGGTGCTGCTGACACGCAGCACCGCCTTCTGATTGGTTTCACATTTTTTTTATTTCCTATGACTTGCACTAGTGTACTAGTGTTTTTGGCTCTTCAGTGTATATCATCCTTTACGGTAAGGAGATATGCAAGTCAATGCCATTGCAACGTATTCGCAGATCTCCAACGACTGTAAGACCACCTTAAAGAACTAGAGAAAGAAAGAAGTGATTCTCGATTTGAAATAAAGCAGGTTTATTTTTTTCCGAACTTTTTTGAGTAAGCACTTTAACTAGAGCCACCTGTTGCATCAAGCGTTTTTCGAGCACGTTTCTGACTTCTACCGAGAAAGAATAGCAGCTTATAAGCAATGCTGATTATACTTCTGAAAAATCAAAAATCATGTTGCGTGAAACCAAGTAAATGCGACACGAATCTGTAATTACCGATAATTCAAGAGGGAATAGTGGGTTATAACGGGTACAATCACATTCATCACGCTGTATCACAGCACATGATGACATGGCAATGATGGATCACACAACGATAGCATGAACCATATAATAGCATTTTTAGTCTGTTACGCATCATTCGGAGTCCACTCGTATCATTCAACATAGTTTGACAATGAGTTGAGTGTCCGTTGAAGGAGTCCTTTTGTTCGTTTATCTTTGAAATATCCATAAGCACTTGTGTCCTCAATGGTGTGATGAACAAAGGACTTGGGCAATGAAATTGGAACAACATTTTCTTCACTAGCAAATCTTGTTTCTGCCTGCAACACCACGGTGATTAGATTTGATTATTGAGATACTATAATAAGAGATTACTGAACTGTTGCGTTATGCACCACACTAATCCTGCCCTCTATCATGGTTTGAGATGATTTGAGATTTCACTCACACATCCTCCATGTGCACATTACAGATACACTGAACAGCCACGTAATATATCTTAAGTGTTGAGCCCTTCCTTCCATAACTTTAATGCTTGCCATCATCCATATTTCAATAGTATAATGTGTGACCTCAAGTGGCACATAATATTCATGGACTCTTATTTATACATCAAAGGGAATTATTTTTCTTGACCAACACATTCCCTATCTATCACCAATTGAAAACGTGTGAGTTTCATACTTGCAGAAAGTGGCATGGGATTTCCCATGCCACTTGTTGCTACTCTTGATCAGCTCTTCTAGCAATATCTGAATGCTACATGGATTACTATACTCAAAGATACATTCATAGTTTCCTTCATTCTATGCCGAGGCATGTGGCAGCAGCTATAGAGAACGAAGAAAACTATACCAGTTTCTGGTTTTGTCTTCAATTACGCTTCGTGAAAGGTGTATTTGATGTTTGTATAAAGAGTTATCTAATATTTCTAATTTCTTGGAATTACATATTGTATTGTAAGCCATATTTTCAGAGTACAAATATTTTTCATTATGTTGCAAACATAAATAACATTAAAATAACGAAATAATGCATGTAAATATTTTCAATTTTTAAACGATATACATATATTATATATTCTTTTTTATAATCAAATCAGAGATCTATCATATAGTTTCGAGTTTAAAAAAATTGATCAAATGAGTACATTTTATAGGCTGTGAAATCTAAAAATTTGCTTAGAAAAAGGAATTAAATTTAT
>JAPDSC010107470.1:107629-134824 GCA_026290005.1 Latrodectus geometricus
TTTTTTTTTTTTTTTTTTTTTTTAGCTTGGAAAATTTTAAAAGCTGAATACTATTTATTTTTCGTATTCAAAATTATCATAAAAAATAAAGCGAAATTTTGTTACAATTTTTTTAGTTGGGACTTCTGATTTTCAAATATATATATATATATATATATATATATATAATGCAACAATCTAAATAAATGCATGTAAAGTCAATTTTTATAGAATTTTTGTTTTTAAAGTTTTTAGCCAGGAAATATTTTTACAAGAAAATTCTATTTTTAATTAAGACTTTTGAGAGTTAAGAACATTTTTAAATAATTTTTATCTTTTAAATGCATAAATTTTTTTAATTTTATTAAGTTATTAAAATTTATTAATAATTTCTTATTATATATTTAACAACGTACCTTTTAGGCCAAATAAAAAAGTTTGAAATCATTATTAAAAGTAATTTTTTTTTATTTCTGTGGTTGTTTTTATTTATCTTTTGCAACAGTTTTATTATTATTATTATGATAAATTGAAACTAAGAAATGGTTTTTGATACATTCAAAAGATGAAATTATGTAATAAAATGGTTTTGCCGTAAAATGAGATAAATGATTTATAATAATCTATAGAACTTTAATCCCAATGCTTTTAAATTATTTTTAGAATCCTTCTTGCAGCAAAATTTTGCAAAAAAACATGATTCATTTAAAATATTTATATTTTTTAACAAACTAAATTCAGATAGAAAAGAATACATTTTTATGAATTCTTGAAAATTTTGATATTTTATTTGATAATAAAACATGCATCAAATCGTTAATTCCATTAGGTAATTTTCTTTGTCTCATTTACATTATGTTACAACAAACAATAGCCATTTAAAAAAGAACAATTGTTCAAAAAATATCTTCCTCAACTTTAAATATTCTTTATTTGATAATATGCAGTAATAAAATTGTTGCAAAATTGAATTACAACATACAAATAAATATCCTTGAAACTGTCATCTTTAACAAAGTGTCTTCTTTCTGTGTTGCTAGCGAATAAATATAAAATTGGCCCTTCAAAATTAAAGGTTAGAAGCGATTAATTCACGCGAAATGAGTCGCATTATCCTGTTACATTATTTTCCTATTAAACACTTTCCCTACGCGAAAGAGAAACACAGACAATAACCGCTACTTTGAATCTGGCAACAGTGTGGCTGAGGCTTCTAAGTTTTGCATATACATGCATAACAACGTTGTATGTAGTAGAAGCCTTTTCTCCATGACCTTGTAGCGTTAGCTAAAAGTTATTTCTCTCATGCCTTCCTTTCTTGTTTTTTGATGACATAAATTGTTTGCTGGTTGTTTCTTGTTTGTTTTATTATTTTTATGCTTATGTGTTGTTTTTGTTGTTTCCTTCTCTTCATTCTTTGAATGTTGCGCAATCCTCGTTAATCGCATTCAGAATATTTTCATCTATTCACTTCAATTCATTTTTTTATTTCGGCCTGTTTGTCTCGAGAAGTCATTTGGAAATAACCTGTTGATAAATACATTTGGCGGTGATTTTCAATTGCTCTTAATTTTGTGACTATTTATTCAAAGCGCATTTTTGCAAAATTTATCGAATAGTCGAATTAAAATGAATTTATTTTTGAAAGGATCGACAAAACTGATCAGAATTTTACACACAAGTCATTTTACATACAAGTTATTTTAGGAATAAAATAAATTTATGTGAATTAAATCAAATAATACTTTACGCTTTTAATGAATTTGTTTATCATAATAAATATTTTTGTCATCAATTTGTTTAATTCATAACTAACTCAAAGTCATCAAAGAAAAGTGGGTCATAGAATATATTTATAAGATTTAGATTATAATTGTTTATTAAAATTATAGACTGTAATTATTTAAAAATTAGACATTTCTTAAGATGTTTTTTCAAAGTCTATACCATTGAATTTTAAATAAAAAATTTATAAAAAAATTATTTAAAATTCCAAAAAAATTTACTATTGGCTTGTATTTGTAATTAAATGTATGTATGTTGTGTAACTCTATACTATAGTTATAATATATATACAAATATAATATATATATATATATATTTAAAGCAGAAAATTTTTACGTCAAATATTGTGCAAGCGAATGAAATCTGTGAATGCATATAAGAATTTTAAATTACCGAATAAATAAAACAGGTAAGTATGAGTTATTGTGAGTCAGCATTTCTTACATTTTACGTGTTTATTTATTGTGTAACTTTCTTCCATTCAAAAGAAGAGAAAATATATAACCTTTCATCAAATATTAAATTTTCAAGGTCACGAATCCTGTGACACCTGTTCCTGAAAGGTCACTATATTAAAGCTAAGCAATTACTCAGTTTATTGTATGCAAAAGTGAGGCCTGCATATTTTAAATTTTTAACAAATATTATAAAACCCACTTGTTTTATCTCACATATTTTGCTTATCTGTAAAATAATAGTTATTAAAAAATGAATTTGAATTTAAATGCAGGACTCAATAATAATTTCAAATTTAAAAAAAAGGAATTTTTATTAATTAATCAACAAAAATATTATTTTTACCGATTCATTCACATAATAAATACCATAAATGTATTTATTACTTCATTAATAACAAAATTATTCACATCTTAAGTAATTATAAGATTTGCTTGTTTTGCAATCATAAAATTTTGTTTTTTTGGATTTAAGCATATTTTTATTGACAATTAAAACTTTTTTTTTAAATTAAAATATTTCAAACTATCTGAAAGGTCGATGATTAAGAGTTTATGTTTCATTTAAATCTTTAATAAAATATAAATATATTGAACGAATATTTATAAATGTGTGACATTTTATCAAATATTTAAAAACAAATTAGTAATCAATTTTTTAAATTAAAGAAATATTTTTATTAATCATAACGTTTGGTAAATTTTATGTATTTAATTGTCACCAATTTATCACTTTTTCAAATGAAAAGTATTTTATTATTTTAATATAATCATTGAAGATAAGAAAAACATTTGAAATTGTCTATTTATAACAAAAGCTTTTTCTTTTTGAGATTGAACATTTAAATTCAAGAATAAAACATTCAATTTACAATGCAATAATTTTACTCATAAACTGATGAAACTTAAGGACTTTTTTATTTATTCAAGTCTTAATATACAGAAAATATTTTTAAAATTTTGCATTTATATCTTATAAAATTTGCATATATATATATATATATATATACAAACTTTAATTCAAATATTCGTAAAATTTATGTATGGCTATTATAGTATTGTATGTATAAGTGTTCCGTATAAGTTTTTTAAATTAATCCTAATAACATCTCGAAAGCAGATCTTGATTTACTTCACTTTTTTTTAAATAAAGCAAGTTTTTTTAAAGTTCTTAAAAGACATTTATATTTTTAGCTTCCTTTTGTTTGCAAAACAGTACATTACTTCATTCAACTCGAGTTGACAGGAAAACATTTTTCTATATAAACTAAGCAGACTGTTGAGAACGTGTTGCAACAGGTTGCTTCTGATGCTTTTAATTAATTTTTATTTGTATAATTTTCTGCAATCCTCCTCTGTAAAATTTAAAAATGATAAATGTTGTAGAAGATATTTTTGCTTTAAAGTTGTTTAAAAGTAATTTAAGATCATTTCTGAAAAAGTAATTACTTATGAGAGAGAATGAAAACAAGTTTTAAATCAAAACAGTTTATATTTGCATTGCTATATTTATATGAGTAATACATTGTAGGAGTGATACACCAGTTATAATATTTCTTTTGATATACTTATATGAATAGACCCATTAAAAATGCTGCGAATCGCAGCTTCTTTTTTATGTATATCTGTTTTAAAGTTTTGTATTATTATTAACTGAAATTTTGGAAAACAATCTCTCTTGTAATAATTCCTTTCAATACAAATTATTAATCACTATGCATTCCTATGACCTTCAAATGAATTTAAAAAAATATAATTTAGAATTGAATAAATTGCACAGTTATATATATATATATATATATATATATATATATATATATATATATAATAACTAACTACAACTTACTGAAATAAAGTAAGAATTATTTACAATCATTTATTATATTTTAAATTTTAAGATTAAAACTTGAAATTTTAAGATATCATTTTATTGAATCTTATCAGAATTTATCCTTAATGTAATCAAACTACTACACATATTTTTGTTTTAAAAACTACACATGTTATAAGGAACTGAATGCTCGATTCTTTAATCATGAAGCATGTTAATTATAGGTATGCATCATTCTCTGTTTTATTCATAAGTCCCAAAATTTCAGAAGTATAAAATTTTATTTGATATTGTGGACAGGCGTTTGACATTATGATAAAAAAAAGCTGCCTTAAAAAATAAGCATGTAAGTTTATTTTTTCATTTATTTCTTTCCCAAACCATTATTTTTCAAATAAAATCAACCGGACTAAGAATTTAGTGCGGAGAAATATTGTATGATCTTATTTGTAATTTCACAAATATAATATTATAAACAAAAAATTTTAAAAAATCTCATTTTTAACAAATAAAGTTTATTATTTATGAAAGTAACAAGTTTTTTTAATGTAATATTTTTCAAATATCAATTCTTATTTAAATTTTGTATTTTTTTATTTTTAATTGCAAAAATATTAAATTAACATATAGGATATTCCCATTAAAGTGATGCACATGAACGATTTAGATATGATTTTATAAGACTGACAATTTTCTTAATTTAAATTTTTCTTCATACAATTTTTTTAATTTAAATTTTTTTTCATAACTTTCTTAAATTAATAAAATTCATTTGATTATTAAAATACACGTATAATACTTTACACTCTTTTACCTCCACAAAAACTTAATACTTAGAATAGAATTTTTAATTGAGGATAATCTAATAATGATTACAAAATATGCTTTTTAAATATTAAAAGATATCTTTTTAAATGTAGTTAAAAGCAAATTTATAAAGTTTTATAACTAGAGATTTAAGAAAAATTAGAAGCTATAGCTTGAATAATAAATATATTATTGAATAGAATTCTGGCATGAAAAACATTGTATATGACAACATAACACTGAAATCATACAAGCTATGCATTTTTAATTTTCTAATATAAACTGAAACGCAATAAAATACAAATACATTTTGACACTTGTATAATATATATCAAGCCCCATAATTTAAAAGAAGAACTAATTATCCTATAATATATCTTCGAAATTTGAGTAATTTGATTTGATTTGTACATTGTATTCAATCTATAAGAGAGTATGTGTCCCAATTGTTAGTTCGAAGTATAAAATTTAGCAAACGCTACATAATTTGTAAAATAATAAAACAATTATCACAGACAGCTATTATTACTAACTATACATCAATTATAATCCATTCGTTGTATAAAATATTGAATTTATGGTATGCTTTTCTGAAATCAAAATTATAAGATGAGTGGTTCTTAAATTATTTAACAGTATGCTTTTTAAAATATTAAATCAATATACTTTTTCAAAAACTATATATAATAAGTTTACTTGTCTAAAATGTATGTTTATCGTTTATAAATAAAGAACATAATTTCTTGAAAAAGTTTTAAAAAAATGCCTAATTGCCAAAAAAAAATGCTGTATGTCCTAGCTAATTTTATACCATCATAATCCTTAAGTCCGGAACCATCTGCTCTGTAATTGAATCCCAATAAATATACCCATAATAACTGAAAAAATTAGCATAATTTCAAATCCGAAAACATGTAGGATTCTCTCAGTTTCTAGAATAAGTTTTCTTCTTAATGCAAGTATACAATGTTACTATTAACTCCTGATATATAAACAATATCTTTTTAATATTATAATCTGATACATTTCTAAAGATATTTGAAATTATTTATGCAATTATCTCAATTATAAGACTTCAAATATCACAGTTTGATGCTGTTGGGATTGTATGTTCAAATATCTTTATTTCAGAAATTCTATTATTATTTGAGATATTTTTACTTTCACATAAACATTAATAATTTGAAAAACTTAGTTTAAGTAAATCACAATTTTAATAAAATTAGTTTTATGTGTTTATATGTATTTTTATATCACTCAGTAACAACATGATATTTATTTGTAGAAGAATATTTCCAAAATTTTTAGGAAGTTACATATGTTCAAAATGGAATAAGACTTTAATACTTATTAAAATAAATAGTTTTGATGACTTGGATTCGAACCAAGAATATATAATTATTAACCTAATTAGCATTCCATTTTATATTCATTCACTTGTAAATATGACCGGCAGGATATAACAAATGATATTAAGAATATAGTGGATACTCGATTTTATGAACTGAGGTGGTCCATAACATGGTTTCATAGACAATATCATAATTTTAATTCCTATTTACAAACTGAAATTTGAAAAACTCTCAATTTTACGAATTTACATGCAGTATTTGTTTATGTTTTATTATATGATTTTTTTTCAATTTTCCAATTTTATTTCAGAGTTGAAAAACTGATAACTATATTTCTATTGTAGAATTATAAATCCTTTGAATTGAAGATAACTCAATAGACTGCTGATGTTGGTATCCCTTAAAATTTGAAGTAATGCGTGCAAATTGTCTCCCGCTTAGTCTAATTTCCGCCTTGCAGCTTATGCATCAGATTATAATCAACAACTTCAAGTGAAAATATCGTAAATTAGAAATGATCATGGATTAGAAACTCCTCATAAAATTGATATTCTAGGCGTGTTGCATTCATCAATGTATGCTTGTAAAGATGCTAGAAAAACGATCACTGATTCATTTTGACATGACGGCTGTATTTAAAATGACGCTGTTACTGAAGAAAGCCGAGAATATTTACCTGACAACGTAAGTTAAGATATATTTCTCATCCATGAACTCCGACAAAGAAATTTGCTTCTGCCGACATTTTTACTTCAAATCTTTTTAAATGTGAATTTAGATATAATATTTGTGTGTATAAGTAATAAATTATTAAATAATTGAGAGCATAATGAATGAAAAGGAAAAAGAATTCTCAGATATTAAACAAGCAGAAAATGACAAGCTTCGATTATCAATGAAACAAGCAGACGAATGGATGACAAGTTTGAGGCGCATTATTTTAAGAA
Organism: Latrodectus geometricus; assembly: GCA_026290005.1. Taxonomy (NCBI): domain Eukaryota; kingdom Metazoa; phylum Arthropoda; class Arachnida; order Araneae; family Theridiidae; genus Latrodectus; species Latrodectus geometricus. The sequence goes on from JAPDSC010107470.1 coordinate 114,786, forward strand.
AAACAAGTCTTTCTTACATCTAAAGAAATGGAACGTATTTTTAAAAAAACTACTTTTGAAATATATATAAAAAAGTAAGTGATTACAATTTGCTTAATTTTTATTTTAAAAAAATGAAAATCTTTAAGGGAAAATTTATTTTTTATTAATGAATGGAATAGAAATGTGTTACTTACATAGGGTACATTAAATATGTTTTCTTAATGTTATTTTATTTATAACGAGAGAGCAGTTTGAAGCAAACAAATTTGTTTTACATGTAACACTGTAAATTTCTATTTGAAGAATTTTTGATTTTAAGAGCTATCTAACTGATTTCTATGAGGTCGAAAAAATAACAATGTAGTGTACAATCTTATATCCTATATCTTCAAATATATTTACTCTGAAAAATTATATTTCTTTCAAATAAATTTCTCTCTGTCTTATATTTATACTAATGAAAACGCGATAATATGTTGCGATTTGAAACTCATGTCTTTAAATTAAAGTTTTTTAGATGTGATACTATTATTTTTTGTTTTAGGGGTTTTAAGATAAAAATCTGAAAAAAAATTATATAAACAGTTTCAAAATAATTAATACATTATAAAAACTCTTAAATAGTTTACTTGAAGAATACTTTTGCGAGTTGATGATATATTTCATAACTTATAAAAAATTGTAAATTGTTGTAGAAAAGGAAATATTTGCAAAAACTATTTCTAAGTTCTGAGCAATTACTAATAACAAATATTCTTTGATGAAAAATTTCCTTAATTTCAAAAACAATGTAAATTATATACAGATTAAATATAATTACTATTTAATTTTTTTTTAGTATGCATAATATTTATATAAATCAAATAATACATTTTCCTTCAATTTTAAAAAAATAATTTGTTTGGATGACTTGTGTATACATATATTCGATATTCACATATTCAACCTCATGTACCAGTATTTTTTGTATGATCCTCTAATTCTCACATATCATTAATCATATTTTATAACATTGTTGGTTAACAAGATGCTTTGTAAGATTACATGTATCTTTAATATGACAAAAATATAATTTTAAATGGCTGGAACCACATTTGACATCTTAACAAATAATCTCATCTCAGTTATCAATTTCATGAAATCCTTAAATAAAAGTGATTATCGTGTCCTAAGTCCAGTCTGGTCGATTAAAGAAGATTCTTTACTTCCTTCAATGTTCTTTTCCAACAAGGATAGTCTTCAGGCACAGAAGCAAATGTAGGAGTCATCAGCGATAATAATGTAAGATCTTAATGTATGAGTTGTAAATCACATCTTTTAGTCTCCTGCGCGAAAATATTTTGGAAGAAAGATTTATATCAGTATGATTAAAATAGATGCAAAGCAAATAGTTTCCCAATCCTATGAACAATTAGTTTGGAAGGGCTATTGCACAAAGGCATATTAAATGGAAATGCATATGAAATATTAAATCCAGTCGAAGCTATTATTTAGATAAATTTTTAAAATATAACAAAAATCGTAATGACATTTATTAATATTATATGAAATCTATATTTAATAATTTCCCTCATTTTTTTCCATGTAAATATATATATAAGAATATTTTTTAATATAATAATATCATAAAAGTATGTATTTAATTCACTTATTTCACTTCAGAAACATACATTTCCTAAGTTTTCGGAGTTTTCCGTTGAAAAGGATTTTATAGTAGCACACAATTTAAATTTGAGTTTACAAAACAATTAATGGGAAGATTGATTGGTAGTTATTTAAAAATTCAGTTTTTTATGTTCATTAGTTTTCCGTAAGTATAAAAAATAAGCTTACATTTTTTACAAACTTCTATTGGTATAAAAAATTCAACAAATATTTATCTACATCGCATAAAATATTTTAAATAATAGGCCAGTATTTGCCATGAAATGATTTTAAAGCAAAAATACTATCTTCTTCCATTAATCTTGCAACAACTTGTTCGAACTCGAGAATAAATTAAAACATGAAAAGTATAGGAATTAACAGCAATGATGGTAAATGTAACCTAGGTACCTTATTGAATACTTTACGAACTAACATAATTTTCGAAAGAAAAGCAATCACATTTACATGTTTAAAAGTTAGACTTTTAGCAGCGTGGCATGCCTATCTATGTGGCATTTTAATGCTCTTGAAAAGAATATTTTTTAGCAAAATTGTGAGAAAGGGGCAGGGAAGTGTGAAAAAATTTCTTCAATAATACCTGGGGTTAAATATGCTGAAATATTTCCAGTTAAGAAGATGCTGAAGCAAGAAACTTTATATGACCCTAACAGATCTGCATCATTTGAATTCTATTTTAACTTGAAATTTACTAAACTTTTTAAGTTATATTTGTGAAGAATCATATATTAAAAGCTTTACACTTAATATACAGTTTGCTGTGATTATTTTTGCTTGCAAAAGTAAAATTTAATGTTCTATTTTCATCTACATATTTCTCTCTCGTTGTTGTAATATTCCTTATAACACATTGTTGTAGTATTATGAATACTGACTTTTGTTGCTAGGTAAATACAAGTACATAACATCAACCTAAATGTATTTTTAGTACTTCTAAGGTTTTACTTATTTTAGAGTTACATTTTTAATTTCATGGGTTTTCTTTTACTAAAATCTCCATGTTACTACTCAAATTAAAATTTGGTGACAAAGTTCAGGAAGATACAATTAAAATTTAAAGTAATTTCGCATTTCTTAGGAGTTCTTATTTATTTATTTCTTCATTATTTTTTTTGTCTTTTTCTTTAATTGTCATTTGAGTTTAAGGTAATACGGTCTTTTTTTTTAGAAAATTACGATATTTCTTCGAATAAATTAAAAAGAATGTCTCAAACTACAAACCTAAGTTTTAAATGTCAATTAATCTGCTGAAACTTTGTTTTGAAAAACAATCTATGTATTAGAATAAAACTGTAATGTCATTTATAAAAGTATCATATCCTATCAACAAGAATTACTAGTTTTGTTAGCTAGTTAAATTTTATATCGGAATCACTTTCTTAAATGAGAAAATACATTTAGTTATATTTTTAGAAACAGCATAAACCAACTTTTATTTTTAATTATTTCTGAGTATAGCAATATTTTACTTCACATTCTGTCAGGTTTTATAGTTACTTGTTATTAATTTTACCACCTTTAAAAACTTGAAACATTATGCCACCCTGAACTCTTTTTTTCTTAAAATAAATTACAATTTTTTTGTTTTTCCTGGTATGTTTCCTGTTTGGTATTTTACTTCTATGGAACTAAGCACAAAATAATAGTTTTATAATTTCCTTAAAATATTAGTCTAATAACATAAAAAATTATAGAATACTATCTATTTTAACTTTTATCTTAATATTTAAAATTATCTTATATTTGTATTTTAACTTTATAATTTGCAGTATTTCCTTTTTAAGGAAACTGAACAAAACAAGCAGTTCATGCAAATTCGTTTTTATGATTATTAAAAGATGATTCTAAATGAAAAGTGAGAAAAATATATTTAATCTTAAACGATGGTCATTCATAAACTACTTTTTTAAAATATGCATATCAGTATATTTTATGAATATAACTCATGCATTCCTATAAAACAATATATAACTAAATAGTTCAAATGAAAATTTTAAGAGCAGAATAGATTTATTTATAGGTTTTCTCCCTTTTATGGTACAACAAATAAATCTAATTTTTCTAATAAATATAACACTTAATAGGAGTAAATATTTTATTTAAAATTTCAATGGGATGATATAGATTGTCAATTTTATTGCAGTCAAAAATATTTTAGAAATATTGCTTATAATGCAGTATGTTTAAATAAAGTTATGAGGGGATCAATATATATAATGCTTAATTTAGAACTGACGTGTATGAATTATCTGTAACAAATGAATTATCTGAAACAGAGCTGACTTAGAAATTAATTTAAGCTTAATAAGAAAGGAAATTTTCAATTAAATATTTTCATTAAAATTTATGCAAATTAAATTTATAAATATAAGTGATTTATCTCTGTTAATCATAAAACTTCTTTGATTTTTTAAGATGAATTTACATAGTACTTTATTGAAAATAAAATTTATATTTTTAGTTTATTTATCGATATTTTTTTGAGCAAATTTTGATTTACTTGCTATTTCTATTAAGTTTGCATGTGAAATTCAAGATGTATAAAGAAATTTTAAAATTCAAGCTTGAATTTCACACCTTATTTATGATTAATTTTATTTCAAACTTCATCTGTATGTTACGCTTGGGTAAGATTTAGAATGTGTAAGAAAATATTGAGATTCTATTCACATTTTCTAATATTTTAGATTTATCTCATACAAAGCTTCATCTATATATTACGCTTGGGTTAAAAACTGAAAATAAGAAATTTTGAGATTCTAAATAAAATTTTATAACATTTCAATTTACCTTATCCTAAGATTTATTTTGATTTCATGAAATTAATTTCTGATACTAAAAATATTAAATTTGAATCAGTGTACATTTTAAATCTGTTACTGCATTAAAAATGCTGGTGTCTGATTTCATTATTCGAATGAATTCAAAAAGTCAGTTTAAAAACAGTAAAACAAATAAAACAGTGTTTTTATAGCTGCTTTTAGCGCATGCTAGTCATATATGCATGCAATAAATAATAGTAAAATTTATTTTTACTGCAATCAATTTTTAGTTATAAAATATAAATAATAAAAGGTGTTGTATTTTTATTGAGGAAATTGTAAAATGAATATTGTATATTCTTTACAGAATAAAAAATTCAGTAAAATTTAAATGTCATTAAGGCGAAAATATGAATTATCAAAGAATGCAGTTGCAAACATAGAAAATACGTGGAACTAAAAAATTAGTCCTCGAGCTCAGTGAAATAAATAAATATGTTTGATAGTAAAACAGTTAAATTTCCTTTCTTAAAGACATAGTAACACAAAGTATATTGCTTTATCGGAGAAAGAAAACACAAAACATCATTTGAGATTGGCTAATTAAAATACATTTTATTCAGATTTTTTATACTGACATTTGAATAATTACTACATTTAAAAAATCCTATTTACATAAATATAGTGTTACAAATTGTAATCAACTTTATAAAATATATATAAAAAAATTTGGTTTTTCTACTCGATGTATTACCAATTTTCTTCAATATCTTCAGAATCAAAATCCAAAAGGAGAATATTTTGAAATGTCATAAACACATCAATTTTGAGCATGTCAAAGAGAGAGCATAATTGTTAGTTCTCATCGTTATCCATGAGCACGTAATATATATCTATCTATCTTCGATGCCGGAGAGAGATATTCTTTTCTTATTCGTTTTAATTTTAGAAGAGAGAGAGCGTTTCACGTGTTCATATCATATGTTAGTTCAGTGTGAGTAGACTGCCATCTACTGGCGATTCAGGTAACTATTATAATGACAAAAAAAAATACTTTAAATAAAATACTTTTTTTATTTAAAGGAATATACTAATATTTATAAGGACAAGACTGATTTTAAACTATATATAATTTTCTTAAAGTTTCTTTCAATAGCGTATTGAGGTAAAATTTTAACAGAAGTTAAATAAAAAAATTTAAAGGATATATTTTTGATGTACCGAATGGAAAAAATTACTGTCAAATTGTGAGTACTCAAACATTTCAGTGATAGAAATAACATATCACGATAATAGAAATTCTTTTTCCTGAAATTTACAAACAAAGTGATTTAATGATAAAATAATCAAAAGAAATTATCTTTCATAAGGTTTAAATTTATATCAGTGAAGAATATTGTTCTTTACTTATATGGATAAGGACCAATATATTTTATACTTGATTTATACTCCTCATAATCTCCATATAACACTTATAAAATTTGCTTTTTTTTAAATTTTAGTTCTTAAAAATTTATTATAAGGTCTTAATGCGCTTTTTATTTGTTTTTTTTAAGCTTAATTTTTATAATAATTTTAAATAATTCTTTATTTTAAAGTACTCCAATGTATTTTTGTGTTAATAATCATTATTCCATATTAGGAGTTTAGTTAATTAATTCTTAATTTTTTTATATATTTGTTATTTTGTTGTCTATTTATGTAAAGTTTTCTTTAAATTAAATTTTACATAAAATTTATTAAATTATATTTGATATCTTATGAATAACTTTTTAACATGTTTTTAAATTTGCTGTCATAATTTTGGTATAAAAATGTGTTTTATTCTACTATTTACTTGTTTTACACGCTTGCTTTTAAATTGATTATATTTTCTAAATTACTTTTCACGTATTATATAAAAATGATATAAAAATATTTTCGTCTTATAACCTGAAAAATTATTATCATTATTTTTACTTGACGAAGATAAAAGCTAGCATAAAACGGAATTATACTTTCCGAGGAAAGGAAACTAATCAGATAATGTGTCCTTGTTATCATACAGGTATGTTTAAAATCAAAAACGGTACATTTATAATTGTTTTATTTTAAAATGCTCAATAGATTCAGTGTGCTTAATAGAATAGATTCAGTGATTCAATTTGCAATGAATCTATTGCATTTGAATAGATTCGCAAACTGAATCTATTCAAGTGCAACAGATTCAGTTTATTTGTAGAAGCATTTACATCTTATGGAGAGTGTCTATCTCAGGCATTGCCCCATTCTTTTAAAGTTTTTTGAGGATAACTCTAATTTTAATTCTTTTAAAGCTTCATCATTATTATTTAAGGATATATGTTCTATATCGTTAAATAATAGCAGAGATACCGAAGAGAGACGTAGCATAAAAGAGTTCAGAGTAGCATAAATATAATGATACATAACCTCAATCCTAACAATCTTCTGAATATATAGTCTATGAAATATAGTCTTCTGAAAAATATATTTATATTAGAAAATAATCCCAAACATAAATATAAAAGTATATTTTTCATAAATGGTAAACATAAACAGAAATTTTAAATCTTTTAAACTAGTTTTTTTAATTTTTTTGTAAAATATGTATTTAATCAGTTAATGAACAAAATTATAACAAAATAAATTCTTAAAATTATAAGCAAGTTAAATATTTAAGAAATCTGAAAATTATTTTATGGTAACTTTTTCTTTCAATTTCTGTAGTTGAAGAATTATACAACTTATCGTCAAAACCTGCTAATTAATTTTAAATGCCGATTGCTTAAAAAGCAGCTTTGAAATTATTTATTACTTCGACATGATATAAAAAAAAACCATTTAGAAGTAAAAACATTTAGTGATTACTTTGAAGATCAAATTAACTTCTACACATATGCGACAATCACTACAAGCAAAAATTATCAATAATTCATTTATACCCATAATAATTCGCTTAGAAATTCTAAGAAAAAATTCTTCTAAAAAAAAAAATGCTTTTTTTTTTATTAAAACTAGTTTTTAGGATTGATGCAAAAATGAAACTTAATCGTATATATATATATATATATATATATATATATATATATATATAATTTGCAACAAAATAAGTAAAATCAGATAAACTTAAAGTTTTTATAATTTGAAAAAATTCTTTAAAAGAACAAGATAAATTGCTTACAATGCGGAGGTAGAAAAGGAATAATTAAATATGTAATTCAAAACCAAAAAATTAAAAGAAAAAGAGGGGAATTAAATCTTGTGGCCCTTCTCATCGAGGCACAAAGAGAATGCTTTTTGATTTAATTTGTGTAAAAATTCTGAATCATACGCAAAACACATAAATAAACTCTTCACAACGTTTTTGATTTAATGACAAAGAAATTATAAAATTGAAAAATTAACGTAAATCAAAAACGAATAAGAAATAATGAAGACAAAATTTAATCAAAAGAAATTACAAAATATTTTTGAACGTAAACAGCGCAGGCACGCACAGAAACACATATACAAATATAATATCCGTAATAGCGCGAAAATAAAATTTATTGATAATGTTTAACATTAGTATTTTCATTTTTAATAAGCATTTTTAAGTTATAAAATATAGTATTATTTCATTGTTTAAACGTAAAAAATTTCAGAAATAATTTCTAACGACATTATAGCAACTTAATGTGTCAAAATCTGAGACAACCATATTAATTTTTCTGCCAAATTTGTTTTCAGCACTATTATCCTTCAAGGTTTTCAGAGACATAAATATTTAAATGCATTCAAATCTATGGACGTGAAATTCATACAGGCTATGTGGGAAACAATTAATATGCATATTGTGACACTGGAAGTTAAGTTTTTAATTTTCCATTTGAGGTCTCCCCCTTAAAGATGCGTTGTAGAAAAAGACACTTTGATTTAGATGCCTTTAAAAAAGCGAAGTTAATAATTTATAGAAATGCATTTTGAAGGCTATTAAGTATGTGTGTTTTTGACCAAGGTTAAGTATCTTGTTTGCGACACAAACAGAAATCTTCCTTTCCATCTTTCTGAAAGGGTTGAGAATTAAATACAGTGTTATGCAATTCGCGCTCATAACCGCGTGATTTTTGATTCGTGCTGATAGTGGAAAAGTATTGAAGGTTAGGCGCGAAAAGTCAATAATTTCCATTGGGAGGAGAAATTTTCGAAGAAATTGGCGACTAAATTTTAGCATGATCTTAAGCTAAAGTACGTAAATTAATGCCAAGTATATTTTTGTAAATAAAATAATCACTTATAGATCAAAATACTGCCTAGTATATGGAAAATTAAAAGTTATGTTTTAAACTAATTGAAGATATATTAACCACATTTGCGTATTTCTTTGATTAAATTCCAAATATTATAATTCTATTCTGAATAATGTTTAGTAAATTATGAGTATTTTTCAACAAAACCATTCTGAAGCTTATTAAACTAATCGATGTAAATTTTTATGTATATTCTGATGCTTATTTTAATGATTGTTACATTACATTAAAATTAATTAAGAGCTTAAAGTCTTATTCAACCATTATACCAACATGTGTAAAATAATAGTTAAAAGCTTATAGATCTCCAAAAGTAACATGTAATTTGTCCTTTTTCTCGAAGCATGATGTTTCAAATATAGTTAATTCAAGCGCGTTTCTTATTCGAGGAAGAAAAGTCAAATCACGTATAAAGATAATCATAAATAGTCAAAGATACAAAATGAAATATTTATAGTGATAAATGGAATTTTTTCGTAGTGTATTGTAAAGTATTAACATGTTTCGTACTTTACTGAATTTTTTTTCGATCTGGTAATTCCTTTCAGCTTTAGAATATTTTTAAATCAAAATTAATTGACTCCTGAACAGTGTTATTTTTTCTTAAAGTTGTACCTATATATAGATATATTGAGACATACAAATGCTTCCACAAAGATGTTTTGTGATTTCATCGAAACAAATCTAATACATTTCGTATGTATAAAAAACTTGGTAACAGTTATTTTTGTAGTCAAAGGTAAAATAATTATTGAAATAAGCAACCTTAATTCATTTTAACTGAGCAAATATTTAATCTGTTGAATTGAAGAAAAAATATCTTGATTGTTGCAGATCCGTAAAGTGTAGTGATTCCATTTTTAACCAACTCAAAGAGAGCCTTGCTATTAAAATTCATACATGTTCTCTTGTCGTGGTTTAATTTCCTGCTAAAAATGTAGATAAAAGTGCTTAAAACCGCAAGCAGCGTTCGTTTACTTGATAATGGTTTGAATTTCAGAGTTACACAACGTGCTAAGTTAGGATACATTTAAGTACTTTTCTCGAACTTGTATGACGATACATTGGTCAGTTATGCAATTTGGTGTGACACAAATATAAAAATACCTGATTTATGAGATTTCCAATTTTGATAAATCCCTGAAATTATTAATAATAATAAACACACAATTATCAGATAATTTATATTTTCTGTTTGATTAAATTAATTAAAACATTTTATACCTAATGAAGAAATGGGAGACATAAAAAATTAAGTTAGCAAGAAAATTTGTTAAAATTTGTAAAAGATTATACAACTCAATTAATGGAAATTTAAAAAAAATGTAACTTAATTAAAAATGTTTACTCAAGAACTCACCTGCTCAAAGCAAATTTCGAAATCTTCTAACCTTGATGATTATTGTTTACATCAAAAGATAAAAGACGAATATAAGCTCGGAAATTAATTTTTTTTTCGAAATTTTTGGCAACATTTCAAATATCATTGTACTTTGTAAAGCGCGTTCTCTACTTGACCTTGACATCACTGATATATCGTGACATGTAAAAGAATACATTGAAAATAAATGTCAAAAGCTTAGCATAACTGATTGTCCTCAATTTTCAAATCCTATGTAAAATAAAAGGAAAATGTATTTTAGAAACTCTATAATTATTGGTAAAGACCTATTTGCTTTGACATAGCATAATTTGGTATAATTTATACAAATCATAAAATGTTGGTATTTTCTCATAGAATTCAAATAAGATATTAGTTTTAAAAAAATTAGTTATTATATCATGTATAGATAATTTAAAATTGATATATTTTTATAATAAAAAAATTAAATTAAGTAAATTTTTAAAGAAAACTAGTGATATAAATAAGTGAAATTAATCAAGCATTTTATTTTGTGCATCACTTTTAAATAATTTTCTTTCATTTATTCTAACTCAAGCATTGCATTAAAATTGTGGTTATACTTTTTCTTTTCTGTTTAGAATGTACTATTAATAAAAGGAATTTCGTAGAAGTATCCAAATTGATTCTTTTTTTAAATTTTATACAAAATAAAATTTTTTATTATAAAAATATTTGTGGAATTAAAATTTGTAAGAGCTTTTTTCTTTTTCTCACTTTCAAATGAAATTTGACTGATTTGTTGTAGTAACTTAACACATTCTTATTCAAATAAATAAATCACGTTTTATATTGGAAAGCGATATCTAGCAGATAAACGGGTGGTCTTAAATTTTCAACCTTTAACATTGGATACTAAAGAAAAAATTTCCAAAAAATCATTTTATTCTGAAAATGTCTATAAAAATTGCGTTTTTCATGGAAAAATGATAAATTTAAGAATGGAATTGGTAAACAATGCAAAATCAATTTGTGAAATATTCAGAACAAGATCTACACTGTAACATGGAAATTGAGAAATGGGTAGGGTGCTTAACTTTTCTATGAAACATGTCCTGGAATTTGAATACGTACAAAGAAAAGGAAATGTATGGTAAGAAAGAATGCTAGGAAATGTAACATTTGCTTAAAACTGTAAGTCAGTCTGAGTTTTTCTAGAATCATAATGATGTCATTAGTTGAAAATGCACTATTGGTAAATCTGTTCTGCGAAACAAGGATAAGACTTCTAATATCTTTAAGAATAAGAAAGGAAATTCCCGTTGTTGAGAGGATATTGGCTCCCTCATTTCGTCACCTTAAGAGTGATCAGTATCATCTGGACGTGTCCACAAATCGTGATAGGACAAAACTATGTGATTAAGAAATTCAGAATTTAATTTCGAAGAGGTCATATAAAACTTCCTGATGGTATTTGCAAAAACATGCCCAGCCAACTGTTGATGAGGAATCCTCTACAACTGATTCTTTAAGCGGTAACGATACAATATCAGGAGGCAAGTACAATATCCCTTACACTTTTTGGCTAGCTTCTTTTATGCTTCTTCTCCGATAAGATCCATACTCAATAAACTCTATAATTTCATATTTGTAATCCCATTAATTATCAATCATTCTGTTTTAACATTATAATAACTGTTACAAAAATAAAATGATAAGCTATCCGTCATACTTGTAAAACATTTTGACTGGAAAAGCTTTCTTCAGTTATAATGAGTGTAAACCAGACTATACAAATTAGGGAATAAGAAAATTTAATAAACATAAAGTAAAATTCCTTATATTATCTAACTTTCAGTTTTTATTTGACATTTATACCGCTACTTAACCTTGGTTAATTTTTTCTGGACTAATTTTCACTGGTTCTGTTACCCATTTTATTATAAGGCCCCTAATTACCTGTCAAACTAAAGCAAAATATTCATGTCCGAAGAGATGCATACTCAAAGCGCGGGCAAGCTGAAGAACATTGAGTTTACTAATGACAATTAAGGCACGTAAAATCAGACTCCAAATGAAATGAAGCATTTATGGGTAGTTTATACAATATACTGGTCTTTTGATTATTGAAATCACGAATATTACTTTGAATACGAAAATATTCTGAAATTACGTTTATATACTTTTGGGGTAACGCTGACACACCCAATGAGACCACTATATTATATATATGTATATATATAGAAGTAACCATCAATTCTTAAATTTAATTTAAATTTTCAAAAAATTTAAATGTATTGGGAATAACTAGGCTTAAGAGCAAAGACATTTTTTATTTGATTGTTTGTTTTATAAGGGATGCGGTAGATATTCCTTATCGGCTTTAGTCATCAGAAGTCATGAAATGGCAAATACTTCTAATACATATCTGTTAAACTTTATATGAATTATTAAAAGTAAATAGAATATAATAATTTTATTTGTACTTTAAAACAATTTGTTTTTTACTGATTTTCTTAAATTTTCTCTTTTTTTTAAATCATTACTATCTTGAAAATTTTATGAATTGACTTGCTTCATTAGGATGCTTATTAAAATATAATTAGGCACATTTAAACAATTGAAAATTATTCATTACGCTAACAAAAAGAAATTAATTAAATGCTTATTAGACAAATATATATATTGTACTTGAAAAAACGAGTGATTAAATTTAGAAAAACTGGAAAGCATCGATTCAGAGAAATCAGTATAAAAAAAACCTCTAAAACATAAATTATGTTACTCTTAATATAAATTATATACCTAGGTATTTATTTAAACTGAGTTTGAATAACTTATACAATTACAGGTGCCTATGCATTATGATGTCGATTCATTGACAATGTCTAATGTACATTGTTGTGAGGATTCTATACGATTTCACAAACCATAGACGCAATCATCATGATGTCAGAAACACAGCCATGAATCGTTTGAAAACAATAAATTGCAGCATTTTGTTTTATCGTTGAACACATTATTAAAGTCTTTCCTATCTGACGCGTAGCCAATAAGGGTGTCAAAGCTAAGCTCACAGAGTTGACGTTTTCCATGTCTATTGCAAACATCACCTAATTATTCACTTAGACACATGTTGCTTTTCAAACGATCACTTTCTCTATTCAGCTCTCACGATGTCACGTTTATAGATCATAAAGACTTCTCAGTTGTTAATAACAACTAGTCACTAAAATTCAACACGGCATTTCATATGATCAATTGATTCTATATTCTGCAAACTAACAAGTGATCTCAACTGATTAGTGTTGAAATATTGCAGTACAATAAATCGAAATCTCTGTAGGTTACAATTCAACTCCTAGCAATGTCATATTCACGATGATAAGCATTTCTTTTTAGAAAATGCAGAATACTAAACTACTTCAATCAAATGAAGTTTTATGTTGAGAAGGCGGTTGTTCAGTTTGTTTAGTTAAGCACATTAATTTTAATTGCATTGTTCAGTAAATATTGTATTAATTGTACGTTTTTCAAGGCATTAATGTACAATAAACAACCTTACAATGTGTTTAGTGTACATTAATGCCTTAAAAAGATAAACATTTTGCATATTCAGTATTTACTCTTATCGTGTAAATTTCATATGTGTAACATGTAACTAATTTGAAATAGAAATTTCAATATTTAGAATCATTAATTTTTAAAATAAGCTTACTCTATTGTATTAAAAATGATTATTGTTATTTTTAACAAACTTTTGTGAGGGCCACAGTGACCTGGTAGGTTAGGTTGCCGTTTTCATTATCGAAAAGTAATGAGGTCGAATCCTGGTTTCACCAAATATCAGTTGTGTTCTCTAAAGGCAAATGGGTCACGTTAAACAGTTCATGTTTACAATTTCATCCAATTGAAGTAATAATTCTGAAAGTGGCTGTCCAAAAACCTTTTTTGCTTGGTCCCTGCTTATAGTTTCGAAAAGCCCATCTGGATGCTTTTTGTTAGAACCCAACTCTGCTCTAGATAAAGAGAAATATGTTGGTGCAGAAAGAACAGACATTTGCAATAATAATTATTTGATGATTTATTTTTTAGATGATACTGGCGTGATGGATATTTTCATCACATTTTGATGAGCATCCTTATCATGGAGTAATTATGATGAATCATTATTGTTAGAATGGCTCTTTTAAAGTTTCTAAGGTTATCTACTGTATTCTTGATTCAAATTTCATTGAAAATGTGATTTTAACTCTGAAAACAACTTTAAACTTAGTGCCAATATGAATTCCACAAAAATATAAAAAAAATCAGTTCCATTAGTTTTCTATTATTTCGAATTTTATTCAATTGAGAAATCAATAAAATAAAAATGTTCTATCCTATGGTGAAACAATAAAAAATAACAAAGAAAACAAAAATAAAATAAAATACAATAAAAAAAATAACTGCTTATAAGAAATCTGTGTCAATGTGAATGTGGTTCTTAAAATATAATTCTTAAGTTACAAATTTTCTTTTTTACTAATAACACTGCGTTATGGATTCAAATTTTTTTATGTAAAATCTTATATTGATGTTAAGTACTAGCACGCACATTAAATTTAAAAATTTAGTTGTGATTTCAAAATATATAAAAATTTAATGTATGAAACATATATTTGATTTTTAATGAAAAACATCATTATAAAGACAATATTATACAATAAATGTATAGAAAGTATAAATTCAAATCTACTTATCCTAGCATTCCCAAAATTTCATTTTATAATTTTTACTACCTATTAAAATTTAACACCCAGAATTTAATTATTTTAAACTAGAAGAAATTATTAGAAAAGCATCAGATTAAATTCTTTTTCTTATTTTTATTACGATACAGGGCCTTAAATTCTCATTCATAGTTTACAACTGCAGAGTCTTTAAATTTAAAGTACCTTACATTTCTTCATCTAAATACACTATATTTGTGTGTATTTAACTGTGGTTATTGTTTCTTATTATTAAATCAAATTATAAAAATATACAATACACAATAAAACCAATATTTAAGACCTTTTTTGGCTAAACACATCCATAAGTGAATGATAAATTTCAATTTTCTATTTTTTTCTACCAACCTATAGTATATTTAATAAAGATAGAAAATTTTAGTAAAAATTTCTTCCATATTTTCAACTCTTTTTAGAAATATATAATAGAAGTACATGTATTAATTTATGTACAAATAATAACTTATGCTTCTTCTGTGTGCTCATTTAGAACACACACACATTGTTAAGATTTAAATAAAAATAATGTTTGTAATTTAATATATGTTTATTTTATTATTTTTTTAACTTAATGTAACAATTCAGTTTTTTTTCCTTTGAAGAAGTATTAAACACAATATTCATCAATATTTTCTCCAAAAATGTATTTAAAATAAAAGCAAAAATGTGTGTGTGTGTTTAGAAATTTCTGCTTTTTCCACAAAAGAATAGTGAAGTTTTTCTACAACTATAATATTTCTTCACTATTTAAAAAAAATAAAAATAAAAGTGAAAAATTTATAATCTTTTATATAATTATGACATAAATGTAAAAATAAAATTAGTTACTAACCTTATCATCTTATTTTCAATGTGGAAAATATTCATCACTGATTGATAACATCAGTACTTAACATATTTGATACACACACAATTTGCGTAGTACTTACTACACTTTATGCTTACATTTCGTAATTACCCGTTTTACACAGAAATAGTATCTATCTCTTACTTTTTTAGTGCTCTTTTAAACCTGCGTCTCTTTTAACTCTTTTAAACCTTTTAAGGGTTTGGAATTGCTTCTTTCGTACACATTTCTTAATAGTTTAATTTATTTGAAAATATTTGGCATGTGAATACGTCACTTTCATAAATATGATCTTAGATTAAGCTAATACTTATATTTAAATTAAATTAAAATTATCTGCCTTTTTTTACAGTAATTTTTGTTTCCAATCCGAATTAGAAGTAATTTGTATGCATTCATTTCTGAAATATCAAGAGCATTTGAAGATATAATGAATTATTTTAAATATATATTGAAAATTTTCACACTAAAATGTAGCATGAAATTATTTTATTTAATCTGAGTTTTCGAAAATTGTGCATAAATTGTGACTTAAAAATGAGTTTTTTTTTTTTTTTTTTTTTTTTTTTTTTTTTTTTTACATGTAAACATTTGGAAGAATAACAATTTGTATCTTTTAATTATTTAGAAGATAAACATTATATTATACGCGAATCCAAATTTTGACGAAATAATATTTTCGCTTATTGATCGAAGTTATTCAGGAATAATGAGAGTATTTTTTACTCATTGTTCCAATCATTGTTTATTCATTTTCAGTGACATCTATTCAAGTTCAAATATGTACGACGGAAAACTTCAATATTTTTATTATTATGTCTTATTTATTATTATTATTTTTATTATTATGACCGTGAAACAAATGAAGAATAGCTTTAAGACTTCGATCTTCTTCAACTGGCTGGTTCATCAGCTTTTAATATGAGGAATATTTGAATATTCGAAATGCATAACTGTGGTTTCATTTTCACAGAGAATTTAACATTTTCTATCACATATTGGGGATTTTTTACAGTTGTAGGTAAGAGTAGTTTTCTCTTAATAAATTAAAAGTTCATCAACTTTTTCATACGGAGTTAAAATATACGGAGTATATACGGAGTAAAAAAAAACTTAGATTACATCGCCATCCATGTATTCTATAAATTATAAATCGTTTCAAATTCAGAATTTTTTTCTCCCGAGATAAGCTCCTTGGTGATTAAATAGCAATTTATATATGAAAGAATACTTAGCAGCTTGTAACTACTCTAAAAATGCCCCTGTTTCTGTTTAAATCCCATTAACGTTTCGTGAATTATTTTCAGGATTTGAGTATTTAAACAGGTACAGCTTTATGGGCATTGAATTCGACGTCGTCAATTTTTTCTCCTATTTTCCAAGCTTATCAGATTTTTTGTAATTTGAGTCTTGAATGCGAATTTGAAACAATAATCAAAAAGTAGATGTATGTCCTGTGTTCTTGAAGCAGTGGATCTGGGATATCCGGTATTTGAATATCTTTTAAAGAACGAATCATCTTAAATTTTGATAAATATATATACTCACCTTAAGTTTATTTCTAAAAATGTATTCTTTAAGTATATTTCTTCAAGGCAATGCTATGCAAAATGAAATATTAATGTCATAAAGCTTCAAAGATTTTATTTTCAAATTACAACAAAATTTTTTCATCTGAAGTAGCCGGTAACGGATTGTAAATTTCTTCTTTTGATTAACCCTTATTTGCATGATATTTTCTTTATTTTTGAAATAAATCAAGTTGATATAATTCATGTTCAAAATTAAAGGAAAAATGGTTAAAAAAATCTTAGTATATATTTATAGTATAAATTTAGCAAAAAACAATATGCTAAAAATTTCCATCATCATCCAAAATTAGATCATTAGCTTAGTACTAAATAGAAATAAAAGAGGAAAATAACAGAAACACGTGTTACAAACCTTTCTTCCACTCATTTTCAATTTTTTAGCAATAGAAACTCCAATATAATAAAAGAAAATTATAAACGAAATCATACGTTTATTGGAACTATAACAAACAGCGGAATGAGACAATTTTA
The DNA here is from genome assembly GCA_026290005.1 of Latrodectus geometricus. Lineage (NCBI taxonomy): Eukaryota > Metazoa > Arthropoda > Arachnida > Araneae > Theridiidae > Latrodectus > Latrodectus geometricus. The sequence goes on from JAPDSC010107470.1 coordinate 132,508, forward strand.
AGCTCGTTTCACTGATAATGACACTTGTTTATTTTTGACAGCTATGTTTCTTTTTATGCAATGGACATTAAAAAGGTATCTAAACACGATCAACTTAAAGTGAACTTGTTCTTTCATATAATTTTTGGGCATTATAGGTTATGATGGAAATTTCCACCATTATGCAAAGAAGGGTTAAGTCCAATTATTCATTGAATTTATAAATGATAGCAAACTGGAATAAAAGTGTTACTAAGACACCAAGCGTTCAGTCTTTTTTCAGAAAAGTAGCGATTTTTAATGAAATAAAGAAAATCCTTTATAAGACTTTCAAAAAATTTAATTTTAGTTATTAATTTAAACATCAAAAATAATCTGAAGGAAAGTTATTAAATAATTCCTCATGTGAAATTTTTAAGCTATCCATTGACTCTCAGCGACTATGTTATTACATATATTCAAATCTAAAATTAAAAAATATCATTCAATAAAATTTGACAGAAAAATACATATTTTTAATATAATTATAGTTGCTAAATTATTCATTTATGTATGCGTTTTACCTACACAAAGGGCTCAGTACCTTTACGTCGATTTCCATAAGCTGAATAAAGTGAGATATCGCTTGCCGTGGGCAGAAAGTGGGTGGGTGACCACATTCTCCCTCACAGGGTTGTTGGAGCTTAATGAGTTGGAGACGTGCTACTTTAAATTGTGACGTCCAAAATCCTTCCTCTTATAGGCGTGGATGTAGAGAAAAAGGTGTGATATCCTCACCTGGCCATAGCTTAAAAATACGAGGCTTTGTAATAGGCGAATATTCTAAACCCGTAAACTTTAGACACACACACATTTAGAGTCTCGCCTTCGCCACTGTGTATAGACACATGCTCTATATAATACAAATAGGAGAATTCTACCAATTTTTATATGTATTTTAACATAAATATCCGAGAAGTGGTAATCATAATGTATGTGGTTTTCTTGACAAATAGACATCTGTTGTAAGGTACTGCAATTGCAAACAGTAAGCATATTTCAGCTAATATTAAAATGAGTAAATTCATGAAGTAAAGATCCATTTTGTTTGTAACTTTAATAAAATTTATTTGGAAATAAACTGGCGAAAACAACATTAGGCTCAAGAAAATTATTTCAATTTAATAAGGTATATAATAGTAAAAACATTAATGAATCTGAAAAGTGGACAAATTGGTTGGTGACAGAAAGTATCTACAAGGGCAAAATTCGTCGCATCTTTGGACGACATCTTGAATGAAGCCCAGACTTAAAGTCATTAGATGACATTGTAAAGATATAAAAGCCTGTGTGTGAGTGGAATACAATGGTTACAATGTTCCTAAGAAATTGACTAAAGTAGGTTTTATAGTTTAGTTGTAAATTCACTAAGTTTGGGCTTCATTCATATGTTGCTCTTTCCCTGTGATGCCCATTGTTTTTGGCGATATTCTTAAAATGCCTGATGTCTTCAGAAATGTGCGTCATTTTCTTTCATTCTGGGGTAAATTCTGAATTTACAGCTACCGGAAGTTGTTTTATGCATTTCTTTGAAGGCATGCATCAATTATTTTCAAAAATATTTTCTGAAGAATAATCTCTCATTCTAGTATTAGTTCTTCAAGTATAACTGTAAAAGAATTAACTCTCTCTCTCTCTCATCACCGCTTTAACCCTAACGATGCTTTATAATTACTCCTATAATTGAGTTCTATTATTTCATAAAATTTTGTCCATTTTTAAAAGTTCTTCTTAAATATTGAAAAACATTTGAATCTTTAATTATTTTTGCTAAAAAAACTTAAAATTTTTATTGAAAAATAATTTAGAGTTAAGGATTTATTGAATGTAATGTTTTTCAATTCCAAGTTTAATTAGTATTTACCACTTTAATAAATGATATTTTTAATTTCATAACTCTGATTCTTAATCATTTCAGTTTTCAAGGAAATTATTACAATAGTTTTATAAGTTTAGTCTGGAGAGTTTGAAGATTAAAATATGTATAGCTTGCTTCAAAATTGGTTTGAAACGTTTAATTAAACATTAAACTAAAAAACTTTAATTTTTTTCCAACGGATTCTCAAAATACATAAAAAAAATTTTCATTATGAGTTTCCATAACATTAAATAATACATAGTTTCTATACATTTGATATTTTTATTTAAATGATTGTTTGTGCGTATCAGATTTTAAACATTTTTTGTTTAAAGTAACTTAATACAATGTACGAAGTTTAATATGTTTTAATAAATAGTGTAACATATTCAAATTATATCTTGCAACTAACCAAGATAATTTTTAAAATCCGTACTTACG
>JAPDSC010107470.1:134834-204048 GCA_026290005.1 Latrodectus geometricus
TATATTATTTCTACTTTAATACTTGTTATACATAGTGTGATATTTTTTATTTATTGTGCTATTCTTTTCACTTATTGTGTTTCCTAACTATACTGATTTTATCTGACGATTAATCACTGTAGTGTACAGTGGCATAATATTTTGAACCGAAGTTCGAGAAAATTAAACAATGACACCAACCTCAAGATCACAAGGAAAAACAATCAATGCATCGACAGAAAAAATTTGATAAATTTAAAGTATAATCAGCAGTACTGCCTCATCCGGGATGTTGTTCACACCCTTGCTAATGCTTCTCCTGACATCTATAACAGCTTCGAAGATCAAATCAGTTCATTTCCCTTTCTGAAATAGTCGTTTTCCGCTGCATTTTACATTGATTTCAATGAAAAAATATAGCGGAAAGGAATTATCTCCAATGCATTGCGGTTAAAGGTAGAGGAGTGTCTACATCAACGACATCGAATCAAAACGGAAGCCGTTATGTCTTTCCCTTGACTTTAAACAACCACATTGTTCTTTTTGTTTTTAATCTCTCGTCCCTTTCTTTGCGTTATTGTTTAAATATATTTTAGTCGATTTCTAACAAAATGAATACATACTACATTAGCATACACTTTAATTATGAATTTATTTTATTAATGAATTGGAGAACTTATTGAATTATTTGATGTTTATAAACTCTGCTGATAAATTATTATTGCTCATTTATAACCTTTTACAAAATTTTTTGAATCAAAGATAAATGTTCTAAATTATTATTGATATTGTTTTCTGGAGCAGACTCGTAACACGATATTTAAAACCATCCAGAATAAGAAAACATTTCAAATTAGTGATCCTTTCAAATAACTGAAAATACATGTGTTATTTCTATTTAAAATACATATTTATACAACATTAAACTACGAAAAAAATATCAAAATGCAACAAAAAATACTTTGATGAATGTACATATTCATTAGTAAAAATAATGAAAATTGTTTTAATAAAATTTTATGAAAATGCAAAAACTTTCATTGTTTTATTTTATTCATAATTTAATTTGGTACTTATTGCTACTAATTTCGAGGAAATTTATTCTTTTGTAAGAAATCATTAGTTGCTCAAGTGATTAATTCATTAATAATATGTTATTATTAACGTCACTAACTCTGATGTAGTAAATAAAAAATTGCTCTTCCTAACAAGAAGGATTCTTTAAAAGAATTCTGCAGAAAAATGAAAGATTAAAATAATGAACAAAATTTTCTTGGAAATTTGAAGGACACAAAAAACAACCACATAACCATTTCCAAATAAAAATTATAAAAAAAGTGTTTGTCTAAAAGTATTTTAAAGCAACTGTATGAGAACAAAATTTTGCAACAATTATCCATTTTTAAATTCAAGCTTATAAACCAAAACTGCAATGCACAAAACAGTAAGTAAAGAAAATGATGAGAAATGTAGACTTCAATGAAAAACCGGAAAAGTGAAATAGATTTTATCACACGCACTCATTTCAACAATTTTTCCTTTTAAATTTTAAACAGTTGCAATTTCCTGCTGCTTAAAATTGTTCTTTCATGCATGGGTTCATCCATGTATTTATTTCCTTTTGCCTATGGCAGTGGTTTGAGAATGTTATTTACAATGAAGTTTATGTAATTAAGTATTATAAGGAATTCATAAACAATTTTAATACATTATTTTGAAGAACTTTTTACATTCCTAGAAAGTCCTGAAATTATTATTACATTTTTAAGATAGTTAAATTGAATTTTATTTATTTATTACGAAATAATAACATGATAAAACAGGATATTTACATTAGTTAAATATGAAACTATTTTAATTCTTTCTTTTTTTTAAAAAAAGGAGCTATAAATTACCGTAATCTGATAAGTTACAATATATTTGAAATTTGGCAGGAGTAACATAACAAACAAAGTGTAAATGTATGTGAGCTCTAAATAAAGATAAAAAAGTAACCTTGAATTATATACTATTTTTTTCTTAAATATGTTTCTGTGACATTTCTGCAAAGAAACAAAGTTTATACAAAACATTTTACACTCAGTTATAGCTCTTATTTTAATAAGTTCCTTTTTTAGAAAATAATTTTTTTTTCTCTAATGGCGGGCACTTTCGAGCAAGTAAGTACATTAGTCCAAGGAAAATAATTATAGAAATCACAATTGTAATTTCCTTTTTAATAGATTTAATTAGAAACTCTGAAGCAATTATAACGGTACCATGCTAAATGAATGCAGTTCTTTTTCTGCTATTTAAAAACTGTGCATGGGATATATATATATATATATATAATTGTTTTTTAGACTTTCAACCATAGTAAACTCTGTATATTTGATATAATCTTGAAAATGGGCATGTGTGTGTATGAATAAAATGTATTTAAATCTATCTTTATCAAACTTACTTAAAGTGAAGTTAGTAACTTTAAATTGGAATTGACATTCACTTTGTTTCGATAACATTTAAAATATATATATATAGATGCATTTCTTTGTTTTCTAAAAGTAACGTTACGTACAAAGGAAAAGATTTGTCATAATTCTTCTTACTTGAATTTCCACTTTTCTTAAGATTGAACCAAATTAATCAAAGATATTCATGTTGATATATTTAATAAGGGAAAAAATACTTAAGAAACTGAGTCAATTTCTTAAAACGTTGTGGAAAATTTTGGAAAGGATAGTGTTGCCGCTTATAATTTTTTCAAATTAAAAAATGCTCACGTGAAAGATTTTATATTTTTTATTATTTATATATTGAAATAATTCCAACATAATTAATGAGAAACTTATGTACTTGATTAAGATCAAAGGGTAAAACATCACTCTTGGAAATATCATATAATCCATTAAATAAAATAATCCTATTATTGTAATATTATCGTTAAAAAAAATTTTTTATTTATTGAAAAGAAAATAAGCAAAATAAACTTTTTGTTTACTTTGAGATCAGTAGAAATAACCAACACTTTTGATATACTTTTGTTATATTGAAAATATATTAGCCGCACCTCAACAGTATATTTTCAGTGTCACATCCAACGAGCAGAATAAATATGAACCTAAGGAAATCTATAAATTAATAAAATTAATGATTAAAAAGAAGCAAATGATCTGCTTTTAAAAATTAAACTGTAAGAAAATGAGTCATATCCAAGTTTTTATTGGAATGCCTTTTAGAAAACTCAAAGAAACTAATCTAATTAATATGAATAAAAAGTTTGATTAATTGTACAGAGTTGATAACGCTTCGAGAAGAAAATGGTCGTTTACACAAACAATTCTTACAATGTGACAAAATCGGCGACTTCAAGCATTCAAATGCAAACATTCCAGACACCGCCTCAACTCGATGAATGCATGCGATAAACAATAAACGCAGTAGTCGTTTATAGTTACAGAGTTGCATCTGAGAAAATCAGCTTTTTTCCCCCCACCCAACTCAGCATTGTTTAGAGATAAAAAAGACAGGTTCTCTATCTAACCAATCATTGGGTGGAGAGCCACCTGCATCTTCTTGTTGCTGTGTTTTCCCTGTACAAGAGTAATCCAACTGGAATTCAATGCAAACATTATTATTCAATGTTGACAGTGATGGAAAAGTATAATAACTCCCGAATTGCGTCGGAAATTTGCATCTCCTGAGACACAAGTAGACTTTTCTTTCGTGAGGATGGGATTGAAAATTTTTATAGAGTGACAATGATGTGAGGGAGTTGCATTGCAATGAAATTTTACAAAAATACAGGTCCATGGATAAAAAACCTGTATCATCTTATAGTAGAATAAAATCAGCACAACAAGTTGTTACTCCCATTTTTCTTATTTGAGGCTTATTTTTACTTTAGGAATAATTCCTAAATATATTAAATAAATAAAAACATATATTTTGATTTTAAATGTCGGTCATAATCCATTTCACACTGAATATATTATCAAAATTTTAACACAAATTCATTCTGAAATCAAAACAATACACATAATGTAGAGACAGATGCAATTGTCTATTGTGTTCATGTAGTATTTTAATCTACATATACGGAAAATGATTTTTTGCTTAAAAAAAATGTATGCATATAAATATATGTATTTTTAAAATTTAAAGTATAATTTAAATTATCAAACATGCGCAACTACAAATGGTTAAGATTTATTCAAAATGATATATTTATAGTATATATTTAATTTACAATCCATAGTTTTACGGTGTAAATTGTAGAATATTTTTATGGAAAAATTTAAAAACATTTATGATCCTAATAATCGAGAAAAAGATAAGTGGCAATTGTGTAAATATTTCCTATCACAAATTTTGCACTGTGTGAAATAGAATGACGAAATTAATTGGATTTGAATGAAATATATATAAAATACTTTTTAACATCCAGTTTATCTAAATTATTTTTTATTAAGCCCCAGTTGATGGCTGAGTGGATAGAGTTCCTGACTCCTAGGCAGTTTGTCCCTGGTTCGAATCCCAGTTTGGCCTGAGACGTTTCCTTTCTCCTTTTGTGTATTCTTGTCTTTTCTTCTGAAATGATGGATAGATGAATTTGGCCCTCCCTATAAACGGGTTTATTGTGGTGTAACGTGGGTAATGCTACTCGCCCCCGTAACATGGCTCACAGTTGCCCACCGGGTAACGTTAAATGAGTAGCTTTTTCTGACCTTATTGTGGTGAAGGGTTAATTACCCAGTGCCTACCTTTAGAAGAAAATATTAAAGAATAGAAGGAAATAAATAAAAAGTATAATTTACGATTCTTTTTTAATATAATGTACTTTAATTATGCAACTATTCTTATATCATTGCTTCTTGTCATAATTATGGTTTTTCAGGAGCTATTTGCATTTAGTTAGATTGTAGGTTGATACATCAAAGTTTGCTTGAATAGTGATCTATGATAAAACTATTGTTTTTTTCATAATTCACTTATATATTATATGATATTTTATTTTATTCCTAAATCCCAGTCTTATACATATTTCATCTTTCTCACTTTCTCAAAATATGATTAACACTGTGTCAAAATATGACTTTTATTTAATATATATGTATTTTGTGCAAAGTAATTATATATATGTATGTGTATATATACATATATTATGCATTATTAAAGCGTTATTTTATAACTAAAGTAGTTTTACTTATGAGGTTTATGAGTATAACAGACAGTGTTTATCGTATTTTAGTTGCACGTTTCAATTTTCAAAATAATGACTCAAAGAAAGTAGACGGTGATTTTTGCTATCATTATTAAATTTTGTTATTCATATTAAGAAAGAAATCTTGGAAATAGTTTATTCATCAAGATCTGCAGAAAAAAACCCATGATTGAAAGAAATTCAACAAATACGGTTGATATTTCTTTCATTAACACAAAATATTATTAGAAGAGAATTCATCGAAATCTCTGAATAAAAATTATGTGATTTTACAATAGTTTTCTAATCTGTGGAAAAGGGAAAAATTTTATTTCTGCCATTAAATCGAAGAAAAGAATCGTGGAACCAAGCATTCAATAGAAATGGTATGAAGGTATATTTTTTCCACATGTGGGCTGTCGTGATGTTATAATTTTCAAAATGATCTTGTTTGAAAATACATATTTTATGGAAAATAATTCCAGAATACAAGAAATGATGGAGATTATTTAATGGTGTTTTTCTTTTCAATCTAAAATGTTTTAATTTCTATTAATAATTTGATTTTAAAAAGAAATTTTGCGTTTAGCTACAATTTTTTTTAGATAACTCACCAATCAAAATTTTTATATGAATTATATTTTAAAATAAGAAATAAAAACATTGTTTTAAGAATTTTTTTATATTTTATTAGTCTACAAAAGATTCTAGATTTATATTTTGTGACGACTTTAAATCAAGTTATCAATTAAAAATAATGATATTAAACATATAATGAACCAAATATACCGATGCTTCAGAAATGTAAGATTACATTAGCAACGCCAATTGATTATAACTTGCTCATATATTTTGTATTTTTAATAGCATTTAAATTTATTGAATTTTTCTTGATTATTGGTACAATATTTAAATGTAACTGAAAAATAATTTTTGTTAAAATAGTGCCTGTTTATTTATTCATTTTTAAATTAAAAATAATTGAAATTCGTGAACTTATAGTCTTCTTCATAACACAATCTTGGTACATATTTATTTAAAATTAAATTCTCCTTTTTCTATGACATTATTTAAATTATGTAAATGATGGAAAATAAAGAAAAGCTAAAAAAATTTTCCATCTTCCTTATAGAAAATATAATATACGACCTAAAATTATTTTTTATAAATCGGTCTTAAATGAGTTCTAAGCAAATTTAACCATTCAGGTGTAAAAATTTATTTCAGAATGTGAAAATCAAATCCTTGCATATTCAAATCAATTAATATTAAGGTAATAATCAAGAATAAAAACGTAATTTTGAGATCTTTTTGAATAACTGAAAAATATATGAGAAGCAAATAATGATGTGATTAGCTTCTTTTGTGTTAATTTACGAACAAAACAAGCATGGGAAAATGCTATAAAATGAAAAACAATCATAAAAGGGAAATCTGGGTATGCAAACATAAATATTTTAAGTCAACAATAAATTTCTGGACTCTCTTCTTTTAACTTAAAATCACTCACAATAAAAATTGATACAGATTGTTGTTTAAAATACATGGAAAGTTATTTTTGAAAGAGAATTTGGATTCACTTTCACACATTAAAAAATTTACATGAAATATACAATACTTATAATTTAAATATCAAAGCAAATTTTTGATCAAAATGCCTATTCAACGAAATTAAGTTCTTAAATTTCTTATATATTTTAAGTAATTTGTATATTTCCCCAATTAATGGCCTGAATTTGTTGTATGCAATGGCATAGGTTTAAGTCCTTATTTAGTTAAAACCATTTACAGCAGAAGAAAATATATTTAATCCTTAAAAAATATCTAAAGCAACGAATTGTTTTCCCACGCATTTTAATATAAAATTTTTTTTAAATCTTTTACTTTCACTTTTTAAATAGTCAATACATATCTTAAATGATCAAAAATTACTTTAGTGACTTTTTAATCTAAATTTTAAAAAATATTTTTTTGTTGACGTGATGTCAATTATGCATTTGAATTTAAAATTTATGCTTAATAGAAGACATATTTTTTTTTATAATTTGGCAACAATCGTTGTATTTCTTTAATGAAAACCTGTATGAAAATCATTATTTTCATAATACTTATATTCATAGATGGAAATTTTGAAGCTATTTATAACGAACGTTTCAAGGGCATTTAAAAAGCGATAAACATTTTTAATTTCATTAACATTTTCTAAAAAAAATACATTTCTGAATCAAACAAAGAAAATTGAAAGAGAATTTTTTTAAATTTAAATTTTATTCGGATTTGTTTTGAGACGCCCTATTTAACACGCATAAGAATTATTAAAATTAAATTTATGTAATACTAAGGTAATTCGCGTGAAACAATTTATTGCCCTATTTCAATTTATATGATAAGAAAACCATTTACTGTCTCTGAAAGGAAATGATAAGCGTTTGAAGATGATAAATAGATATAATAGCTTAAATTATATTTATACAATTACTATAGATAATCATTTTTCCTAAACACAATAGATAATAATTTCTGGTGATTAAATAATAGTTTCTCTAATGTTATAATTATTCCAAGTATTTCATTAATATGAAATACTTGGAGTAAGTTAAATTAAAGTAAGTTAAATTAGAGTGTTAATTTAACTTACTTTGTGAGTAAGTTAAATTAAGGAAACTAAAAAATATTAAAAGTATACATTTTAAATTCTATCGTGATTATCATATACAATTTCACTTTTCAGACAGCTTTTAATTACAAGCAGATTTGTAATCAAATTTTTTTAAATATTTTGTTCTTTTATTTATACAATACTGCATTATTTGAATTTATCGTGGATAACTAGGTAAGGAACCAACGCTTATACATTTTAAAATTATTAATTAATAGAAAATAGTATCTTAATTTCATTCTGATTGCAATCATATACTTTTTGAATTTTTATTTATTATAATCAATTAGCCAAACTATTTCAAAAATCATAAATATTAGAACTTGATAATTTAAAATAATGAATATTAGAATTAAGCTTTTTACTATAGAGAATAAATTCATTAGAATAAAATAATGAAGGTACTATCAATATCCTGAAAGCATCTCTAAATTCCATAAATAGTTAAAAAAAAAAAAAAAAAAAAAAAAAACTGAATTTCTTTCATATTCATTAATGCTCCAATATGCTTTTTGAATGTACGATTGACTACTCTAACAATATTTTGAGAATTGTTATAAACAGAGAATAAAAACGTGAAAATATTATTATACATTATTTCATCAGAGAAAGTCTCATTTTCTTGAAAATCAAATTTATCTCCATTATCTTGAAATTATCAAGATTACGTTTTGAAACCCAAGTCATTTATTCCTATACCAAAGATAGATCTTACAGAAAGGAAAATATTTAAGATTTCTTTAATAACTCAATTATTTTCTTTACATTTGTTTTTCTGAACACATATATTATTTATGTATAACATGTATCGAATAACAATATCATTGTATCGTGATAGCAATTTACTTACCATTAGCAAAGTAATTTTTGGTCATTAGTGTATTATGATGTAACATATAAAACTTTAACACACACAAATTTTTTTGATAATCTTAATATAGATTATTTTACATATAAAACAAAAACGGGTCATTTTAGAAGACAGATTTTGTTACAATTAAAATGTTTCAGAATAATCCTAAATTTTCCTGTACTTTAACACTTTATAACTTTCTTGGACTTTAACAGCCTATATTGTAAAAATAAAATAAAATAGCATCTTTTATTGCCTTATAAAATCTTTAAAAGGAAGTATATTTTAAAAATTCTCAAAATGAAGATCTGGAATAAGTTGCAATCATTGAAATTAAACCACATATTTGTTACACACAAAGTATATAATAACAAGTTACGAAGTTAGCAAATTAATTAACCAAAAGAGAATTCAGATTAGTCGTTTGAAAAAACAAAATAATTTTCAAGCATTAGTTGCCTTATTTATAACAATAATTTTCTAATATCAGGATAATTATTTTAATTCCAATATTGGGTTTCAGATTATGTATATAAGTATATATGCCACCAATTCATAATACATTTCAGAGTACTATGTAAAAAAAGAGCTGTAAATAATATTTCAAAGCAGTGATGAGTGAAAATATATCAAAATAATATTCTTTATGCTAAGAAGATAATTTAAAATGATGTATGTGTAATGAATTTTAAATCATCTAAACACATTAAGGACACATTTTGTTGAATGTTTGATAAAAAGCTTATTTTGCGTACCTTTAAAATTAAAAAAAAATGAAAATATTCATTTAAGAATCAAATAGAAAGAAAGAAATTATAGATTCTCAATAAGATATATTGAAAAGCTTGGGATTTCTTTATGCTACTGGCAAAAATAGTAAGTAGATCAAAATTTGTTGAAATGATCGGAGATCTTAAAAATATAGATTTTAATAAAATGATATTTTTCCTAAGACATTTTAAAGTAAACAATGTTGCAAAAGACTTAGATGAATAATTAAACTAAATTTATAGAATGTTACATACATATCTGTATTTATTTTATGTCTTCCATTTATATTTATTTCATGGAGCAAGTCAATATTATTACAAAATCTCGATAATTTTCACATGATTTTTATATATTATACGTTGTATCTTTTAACCAAATTTTTAGCCAAATATCTGATCATTTTTATATCTGATCATTTTTAAATATTACATTTTTCTAAACACATGGTTTATTACATTTTTTAAACACACATTTTTAAAGGCTAATAATTGTACACAAATATTCTATAAGTACAATTACTAGCCTTTAAAAATAATGTATAAGTAATAGTAGGATCACGGAGTGTAATGTGAAGAATGTAATAGAGTTAATTTTTTGAAATTACACTACATTATCCCAAATTATATCAGATTATTTTTTATTTATCGGCCAAGATACCGGATGAAAAAAACTTATAATAGTTTTTTTTTTCGTTTTCTTCATCGCATTACCATATTTATAGTTTTACACTTTCCTTTACGTAGTCCAATTAAGTTTTAATGAATCGACTAATTTTTTAATTAATTCGTTTGTAATTAGTCATTTAAGCTTTTGTATAACATACATTCTACTTTTGAATTTCGTTAATTAGCAGTTTCTTTAAATTATTTGGTGGAAATCAATCTGGTTAAACAATCTGCCCAAAATGTTTATGTACAGATCTGTTAAATGCTTTGTGGAAAAAATAGATAAAAGCAATTTCATTTTTGCATCAAACCTAATTCCTTGTTAGGAAAAGTTTCCCTAACTAAGTATAAGGGAGTTATATAAAATTATCTTTCCCGTTTTTAAGATATTTCTGACTATTCATTAATCCTATTTATCAATGCGGTTCAGCAAAATAAAATTTTATCACATAAAATAATAAATGTAATTCTTTGTTTTAATATATTGAGTAGTGGGACTAATATTACACAAATGCCTTCTCCTATATAATGTCAATGAAACCGTTTATCTAGAAAGAAAAAAAAAGTCAAATTATATTATTCATTAGATAGAAGCTGTATTAAGACTTAGAAAAAAATTGTGTTTTATCTCAAATCCTTGAATTTTTTTTATCAATTAAGTACTATCTTTTAAATTAGAAAATTTTCGGCTGAAAACAATAAATTACAGTTACATCATAACATTACACAAAAAGACAAGAAACCGTAAAGTTGCTACCTTCATTGCGTTCTTGTTAGAGACAAGAATACTTTTTTATAAATATATTTATTAACTATACGTCTCAGTTCAAGTCATTCCAAATGTGTCAAGTCTATGGTAGTTTCTTTCATGAAAGCCTAATAGTAAGTATTTCTTTTTATAGTATTTCCATGAACATCACGTTTATTAAGTTTTTAATTTCAATAAATGTTGAATGACAATTAAGACCTAAATAAGAGTATCTACTTAGAAGTTAATATCAATTGAAAGTGCTCATTTCATGCGTTATCAGGGAATAAAGTTTCTCAACTATTCTCCCAAAATTTATAGAAAACTAAATTATTTAGGTTTCATTTAATTTCATCAACATGTAAATTCTAATTTTAAAAACAATTCTCATCAAATGAGCAAATACTAAATGTTTTGCTATTTTGCACATAGGAGTAAACAAATTTGTATGAATAAATTAGTTATTCTAAATTTAAAAATTATTTATTTTATAAAAATTTAAAAGGAAGTAAACAACAACATAAATCGGGTTCTTATAAAGTTTTCAATATTTTATTTGTTTTTTTAATTTCAGCTGTAATTTAAATGTTAATTTAGTTATGGTTTAACAAAATTAAAAATGTTTAGGTTAATAACCCTAATTCCAATAATGTTAATTTAAATCAAAATTTCTGAATTTTTTCTATAAATTTGAATTAGATTACATGACTTGAATCATGGACCTGATGAATTGTTTTGTCAAATTTTAAAACATATGTTCAGTAAATCTAAAAATCCTTGTAGTAATAATTTTTTGGTATGAAACTCACTTTCGTATATTCATCATTAATATAAAGTTTATTTAATGTTCTTTCACACTGCTAACTAAGTCCGCTGAAATTTTATAAGCCTAAATATGAGTCTTCATAAAGAAAAATTTGTAAATTTCTGATTTTCTAGATTAATTTCGTAAAAGGCTAAATTTTTCGCCTCTTCATTACCTCACAAAAGTAAATATTGATATTTAACTATCTTTTGATTTCTAAACTTATGCGGAATTCATTCACGCGTGATGGATATGCATTATTTGTCAATATTTCTGCAGGGTATTTTAATTGCACATAAATAATTGCTACACATTACTTGGAGAAACCAGAGCAGATTTTTCTAGCATATAGAATAAATGTTTCCCAATGCTTCCATATTTATCCCTAAAGGAAGAATTATTCTCATAAATTATGTAAATATTTACTATCGTAATTCCAAAATACAAAAATTTGGAACCAAATTTATATTACATTAAATTCATTTTCCTTACTATACTTTATTTAACTATTATTTCAATATTATCCATACGTCAAGTTATTTAAAAGAAAATTTTAGGTAATTTATATTAAATGTTAATTTAAATCTCTCTCTCTCTCTAAGAGTTCGATACATAATCAAGCAAATTATAGTAATTTTTCTAAAAACTGAAGTTCCAAAGCAATTAAAATTACTTTAATTTAAACAACAACATCGTAGGCAACCAAATTATCATATAGAAAAAATAAAAATGTTTAGTTTGTTTTTAGAACTTTCTTTTCTTGATATTTTAATATTTAAACAATAATGAATCAGAAATCTTGTAAGTAATGCTAAAAACTTTCGATTTTTTTCAATGTTTAAAAAGTAATTATTAGAAAATTCAAATTAAATTTTAATAAAAAAATTTAATAAAAAATTTTAATAAAAAAATATTTATCGAAAGAAATTAGTTGTGCGTTCTAAAGCATAATTATTTATAAAATTAGTTTTGATACACATAAAAATGTCATAAAAGAATATCTTTAAAAAGTGCTCATGACAAAAGTATATGCACAAAGGGTCAATTCTTACAAATGTTTTGTAAAGAATTTTGGTTAAATGATTTAATTATTGATAACAGTGCATATTAGTATCGTATGAGATTCTGTTAAAAAAATTATGATAGTTCCAATTTACAAAATTGTAAAAGTTGCCGTTTTTAATAATATAAAATATTCCAGAGTAATATAAATTTATTAGTATAGGATACTTAAAAATGTGGACCAATTGCTTAAACTAACACTATTTCATACCTTAGTTAAAGTGAAAAACATTTTAAAATCGTTTTGAATAGTTCATTGCAAAATAAGTTGGCTAGTGTAATTAAGTTATGAATTAAAAAAAAAGTCAATGATACGCATTATTCATTTTTAAATCATATTTACTTTTCAACGCGAAAATTTATTTTAATTAATCACATTTATTTTCCAATCTAGGTCTTATATTATGTTAAAATAAGAGAGTGTCCAATAACCCAGTGTGAATGTTCATGATGACTTTTAACTTAAAAGTAATTTCATTTCACAAACCGTGTTTTAACGGGTAAACTTCTTAATTCATAGGTCATTGATATTAAAATAGATAATTTAGTGATAATCAAATGGTTTCTAAGAAAATCATATCTATTTTGAATCCTCCCTCTTCTATTTATTTGATGCCAATTGCATTCCCACTGCCTCGCATAGCAAGGGTAGCCAAACGTACGCAATGAGGAAAACTCGCGTCCGTCTTTCCGAGAAACACTTGCATTTATTTGGGTTCATCAATCATTCTCTGCACAGCACTTATCTCATCTGTGTCCGATTCGAAGGATTTTTCATACCAAAATGCCGCGGTGATTAAACCCTACAATCCTTTCCCAGAGAAGAATTAAAATAATAAAGAAAAGGAATGGGAATGGAATAAAAGGTATCTTTTACAGTCCTCATCACGCCTCAAAGATGGCGGCCGTCGGCGGGATTTCTGGCTACATATAAGTTAAAAATCGTTTGCGTTTCTTGCAACATTTTAACGACGCAACCACAAATACACACAACACAAAATGCCATTCAGAACAAGAAGAGAAATTTGAGTTGTTTATCCAATGAGAGGTAGGTGTGGTTGGAGAGCGATAGCGCCATGTTCAAGGGCACTAGCAAAGTGCATGCCGGGAGAAAAGTTGCCCATGTTTACCTGTACACATACCCCTTTCTGGCTTTAACTTCAGCAAAAGGTTTTTTATTGCTGTTTACATAAGTCTTGTCAATAACTTTTATCAGCTTGTTTGTACGGAGGGCGTGTGGTACCGGATAAAAAGATATTTTCTTTTCTTTTATTTGTATTTTTCTGTAATTTTTTTTCTCTTGCCATGTCTGGTTTGATTATATGAACAATTCTTTACGTTAAAGAGTTAAAAGATTACGAGCATTTTTTTTTTCTGATAAAGAAATAAAGCTACGCACAAGATGTGTTAAGAAATGAGGGAGAATAAGAAATTTTTTTAAAATTTATTATAGGGCAAATAATTAATGCAGGAATACTTCTAATTAATTACAATGCGATGTATCTCTTAAATAAACATGTATGAAAGTCATTCTGTTTCACTTATCAAAATAATAAATTATGTTATTATTTATTAAAAATTAGTTGATATTTCAAAAATATTAAAAAATTATCCATCATACAACCAGTTCCTTTTCTATGCAATTAATTTCATTTTTAATAATTTATACATAAAAATAGTTAAAATAATACATTAACAATAATAGTTTAATCAATACATGCAAACAAATAATAATAATTTGTATACATTTGTAAAAACGTATATGTATTTTAAATAATTTTGAAAGTACACACTTTTTTTTTGTTTAAATGCATCCATTTACTTCATACATATTATCAAAGTTTATTTGTATTTGTTTCACAGATTTAACAAATACAACACATATTTTCAACATTTTAAGCAGTTAAAATAAGCAATCTGATTTTTATTAATAACTAGTTTATTAAAAAAAATCGTTACTTAAGATAATTTGAATCAAAGAAAAGTGAAGTATTTAATAAGAGAAAAAATTAAAATATTTGGTAAAAAATAAATAGTTTTCTTAAGAAATATTTTATTCTTTTTACAAATATTTTATACATATATTATAAAACTTGTGCTGCATATTTTACACTCAGAATTTACAATAACAAATATTGCAAAATAATTAGAAAACAGTTTGCACAAAAATATAATTTCGAAATTTTTTTAAAAAAATAATTCAGACACCATTCTTTTTTTTAATTTAATAAACATATTCTTCTTTACTTTAGGATGTGAAAAATTAATTGAAAATTCTTAGAATTTTCTCCATACAAATGAATAAAAGGAAGCCTCTTGAAAAAACGTATGACATATTTTACGGATCACAGCTCTAGGGGTTGGAAATAAACTTAATGAGGAAGTTCCATAAAATAAAAAATCGAACACTTATTAATTTAAATCCATTACATATAATAATTTTGTGAAATTTATAAATTAAGTATTAACTTAAAGTATTAATTTAAAATGAAATCCTAACAAAAAATATTTATCTATTATTATATTTAATTATTAATTTTGAGTTTAAAATTTTTAAATAAAGCGTGGTTGAAATTTTTTATATAAAGTAAGGCAAGGTTAGTTTTAATATTATTACAGTGCCAATAGGGTTTCTTAGAAGGACATATATAATAATGCGTTATAACTAGTTACATGTTACAATAATTATTCAGTTATCAGAAAAAAATCTATTCAATCGGAAAGAAAAATTAAATAAGTAATTTTATTTGTCAGTGAAAGTATTTGATGCTAATAAATGCAGTCTCTCTTTACCCCCATATATTTACATAATTTTTTACGTTAAATACCCCTCTAGTAATGGATTCAAAAACTAGATTAAGTGTGTATAGTTGAAAATGTAATAACAAAATCTGAAATCCATGACCTTAAACATTTATGGACATTAAAAAATCTGTTAAAAATATTCTGTTTTGTAATATTGAACGCAATCATTTGGAACAATTTCTGAAAATTAATGTTAGAAAAATTTATATTTATCTATTTTCTGAGACATGTGTTTGTGGCAATATTTCATCACACGTAGCTGATTCCTTAATAGTCAGAGGCTGTTGTAGTGTATTTGAACACTACAACAGCCTCTGAACACACAATAGTTTACAGCTCTCTGCGAGACCATTTTATAAGTTGCTCCTGTAACTCAAGGCTTAAAATTTGAAAAATTCCAAATATCTACCTCAATCGTTAAAATGCAGTAAATAGAAACGCTGCATCTATCTATACTTGTTGAAAAATTGTTAGATTTTAACCCAAGATTTTCTACATCAGAAAGCATAATCCCATCAACCGGAAGTATTTTTCTCTATCATTTTCCCCTTTGATGCTGGTAATTCCTAATTCTATTTATGCCACGCTCACAAAATATACTTGTCTTCCACGTGTTAAATGTTATGAAACTATTCTAGTCACTTATATCAGTTTTTCGTTGCTTGCAGCATATAGATTACATATTTACATGATTATTCTTTAAATATTTCAAACATAAGAGTTTATTTCTTGGAAAGATAAATTGTGATAAAGAAAAACTACCGAGTAGAACTCAGAAGCATTTGCTCAAATGACATTCATTTTGTTTTACAAGACTATGACCCTGCATGTCAACTAATTCATGGAAACAGTTCAGATTCTTTGAAACGGTAGTTTACATCCTTGTTTTATATTTGTATTACATCGCTGTTAGTCAATTTGTAAATGTGGCTATATTTCATTTATGAAGGATAGTAGAGTTGAATTTTAATTATTTGCTTGTCTAATTTTGGTGTAAGAAAGACGGGTATTTCTTGCGGTTAGATATGTTTTTTCTTGGTATTGCATTTTCCATGACCAGCAATGTTGAGCACAAAATATTAAGTATACATATTTATTAATGTCTTAATGGTTATTGAGTTAGACATATAAAAGGAAAACATTATGAAATCAAATACTTCAAATCATAGCT
Organism: Latrodectus geometricus; assembly: GCA_026290005.1. Taxonomy (NCBI): domain Eukaryota; kingdom Metazoa; phylum Arthropoda; class Arachnida; order Araneae; family Theridiidae; genus Latrodectus; species Latrodectus geometricus. The sequence goes on from JAPDSC010107470.1 coordinate 151,535, forward strand.
CTTCTAAAGAAAAATGAGTACCAAATTTTGCAGATCTTGATTATTAATACTTTTATTTATCATTATATCTAAATCAAATATAATACAACTTTAAGCACTGTAATCTAATGGTATATCAAATGATTATACGGAAGTTTCTAAGTCATGAATATTTATATATTGATTTATTTATTTTAAGAAATTTTCTTGATTTTGGTAATGACAACATCAGCAACTAAGAGATAAACTTAAGTTACTTTATTAAAACAAATGCAAACATTCAAATTCTGCAACTATATCTTATCTTACTTTAATTATATATTACTATTACTTATTATCATATTACTCCAAATATTCTTGAATAATGTCTACTTTTTATTTGCCTTTTCCACCAACTATTCTTCTTGGAAAAGTATGTCATTAACTTCATTTATAAATTACTCCATGAAAAAGTTGCTTAAAAGCCACTCCATGTAAAATTAAAACGTGAGTGTGCGATGAAGCTTTTAAGCTGTATTTTTTTCCAGATTTGGGATTCTTTGCTAATAATATGATGAAAAGGTCATTAGTTAGCTTTTTTCTCCCTAAAAACACAGTAAACTTTTCACGCTCTTAAGATCACGGTAAAATTATACATTGAATAATATTAATTTTATTGTATCTCTAAACGTACTGTATGATATATATTTTTCAAAATGTAATAAATAAACAATATACTTTTTCAAAATGAAAATTTATCAATGATGGTATAAATTGTTGCCGTTCACTTAAAATTGAAAATGAGTTTTAAAAATGTTGATTAAACAATTAAAATTATTCTAAAAATAATTCTTGAGATATTGAAATAAATTTGAGTAACGAATTTTAATCAATAATATGTGTTTCAACAATTTATGCTCTTATGCCAAGATTAAGCATTAAGTGAAAAATTTTCATAATCAAAAACGAATATGAATTTGAATGATTAAAAAAATAAATGCTTAATAGGTAATTCTACCAAATTATTAGTATGTAAGGAAGCAAATCAATTAAAAATGTTTTTTTTTTCTTTGGCGTTAAGATAAATTTCGAGTTAGGAAAAATGAAAAGAATTCAAACATTTGTCCAATTAAATTATTATAGTCATTTGTAGTTTGTAGCCATTTTAATAATGTTATTCATATTGCTCAAACAATCGGAATCAATGAGTTATCAGTTAAAGAAGCGGTATTAAAATGTATTACAAAAGAAAATTTTACTCCAAATAATCTTAAAACTAATTTATTTCTACAAAAATATAATGTAAGAACATTTAAATGGCTATATGAATTAAGGACATGTGTTAAAACTAATCACAACATCTACTTTAAGCTAAATTATTAATATTTATTAAAATCATTTTAGTAGTTTCAAAAAGAGGTAATCATAATAATTTTTTTTTAAAAATATCTTCTTAAGAATATATTATTTCGAGGAATAGGCAGAATACGTATTAAGTTGGGAACACAATCTTTATGTTGCCAAAATATGGAAATTAAGGAATATTATTTTTTGAATCTCATTGGTTCAATGAATTCTGATTTCAATCTGTAAGTTGAAGTACTGCAAAAATAACTAAAAATGTATTTAAAGAAATAATAATATTTTCCAAATAATAGGTTTTAATATGTTATATGTAGTGCAGGACGCAAATTTGCATCCCTTTACCAATAATTATGCAATGTCAAGTATAAAATTATGAAATACGGTTATGGAATATCAATTTAATATTTCGTAATAACTTTTCTTTTTATTTTCTGATCTTAGTTTTGTCAATAGATTTTAACATAGAGAGGGATATTAAAATATTTTTAAAAAGTTAATAATCTGGTTTATTATATATACTAGGTTAACAATGAATGTTTGATAAATATAAAAAAATTCTAAATTATTTCATTTTTTAAGTATTCCATAGATACTTAAAAAATGAAATGGTTAAATCATTTGCAGCATATATCATTTCATTAAAAATAACAGAAATTTTTTTAATATTACATTTTTTCTAGTTTTAGACTGATAAGCAGTTTCCTCTGATAAAAATTAAACAAATTTTGAGGTAGTTCAATAATACAAAATCCAATATTTTAAGAATTTGTTCACATCAATAAATAGTGATGAAGAAACATAATATATATATGGGGATAAGAAGTGATATAAAAGAAAAAACTGAATCTCGTAGAACGACTCATCGAAAAGGAAAAAACCGATCAAATTATGTAGTGAATTTGAGTGAAATTTCGATAATGTATCCTAGAATTGGTGAAAGTTTGTATGAATTATGCAGTTTGAAAAGGAAAAATGAAACAAAAAGAAACAATACAAACTTGAAAGATTTGTATTTGTTTTACTCGGGTAACATTGTTTGGTTGATATTGTGACTTTTGGGATTACTATCATTTACAGTCCTAATTTAATTTTATTGGTAATTTATTTTTTGCTATTAATTTACTTAGAAAGTTCATTTTTTTCAAAGAAGTTGGTTCATAATAATTATTCACGACCTTTACTGATACCCAAATTAATGCAGACTGAACAAAAAGTTAGCTATTAGTGAATTATGTATACTCTCAATCATAATTTGTTCATTATGGCTCCATTAATGACTCAAATTACGATGGAAATCAGAATACTTTGCATAAAATGTTGAACAACAACTCAGTATGCTCATTATATAATAAAGTGATTCATTAATTATATCACATAACTGATACGTCAAATAGTGATGTAATTGAATAATTTATATGGGATTGAGCAACAACGATTAAAATAGTCATCAATGAGGAACTGATGAACTACGATTGTCAATATATTTTAATTTCACAATATTTCAATACTTGCGTTCACATCAACACTGAATGCAAGTATTTTTAGCATTCAGTGTTGATGTGAACTGTTCATTATAATTATCTCAATGAGTTAAAAATATTTGTGTGATATTCGTCCATAGGTAAAATAACTGCGGTGAACACCAGAAACTTCATTACTATCTCATGTAACTGTATTAACAAAACAGTTCATGCAAACTTAAAACAACAAATTTTGAAGAAGTCAAAATTTTTGAACACAACCTAATCTATATTTTTTGTGAAGAGTTTTATTCATGTATTAATTAACTTATTCAAAAACTATAAAAGTGTAAAAGCAATTGTTTTATTAAATGTTTATGTATTTAATTGTTATATATATATTGTTGATCATTAAATTGCTTCATCAGAAATGTGACATGCTTCACTCGAGAAGTTTATATGACGAACGGTGATACAGGATGATAAGATTTTAAGATTAATTATAAGAAATATGTGTAATGCCTTATGTGAAAAGCTATACTTAAACGTACATTTCTGACTTCAATAGAGATCGAATTGTAGCTTATTGAGAACACATTTTGATTTATCGTATCAAATATTGGATATAGCATCAGTCAAGATCCTCATAACTGTCAAATAACTTCGAAATGAAGGATACATAAATGGCATACTGTATGCCATTTTGCAGTTTAATGTTCCTCTTTTACTAACAGCCTAGGAAACAGACATGGTACCAGATCACAAGTCAGATCTGTACCATAACATACAGCTAAGTCACGAGCTCTAGGTCAAGAGTTGGAGTCATGCGCAAGAGAGTAAGTGTTTACATGGAGAATTTGACGATCACATGGACTGTCAATGCTCTGTTTACATTATGATGATTACAGTTACATTTAGTTTTTTCGTAAAGAAACCTTGCGAATGTGGATTCATCGTTTTTCTGGATGTTCTCAAAGAAAGACGGTATGAAGTGCCATTTGATGTACAACTATGGAGCGCCTTGTTCCTATTAACAGCATTTTGAACAATACTAATTGAATTTCTGTTGTGGCTCTTACCATTACTCATGGCCTGGGAAAGGCTGTGTTTCAAAAGGGTATTGTATTATCACTTTTGTTGTTGGTATTGTGAGGATATTTTTGATATCAAAAAAGTCATCAGTTGCTTGCTGTGGGCACCCAAAGCGATATCTCCCATAAAAAAAAATCAATAGTCAATGAATGTCAAGTGACTGGTTCATCACCAAACATCATGTTGAAGCTGCATACTTGTGTTGTTCAAACTGTCTTTGACTCATTGCATTGGCGTAATAGCGCTTTCCCAACTGCCATATATGGCTAATCCTGGTACTGAGTTTTTATTTGTGCTTCAAAATTTATAAAAAATTAAATTCCTTGTTATTTTTAATGTAATAAATATACTAGCCTCTATACTCCAATGTTTGTATCTATTTCTGGTTAAGAAATTTTAAGGACCAATAAATACAATGTAATGTCAAACTACCATACCAGCATTTTATTATACTAGATTTAAAGATGATCGTAAGCATAGGTATGACTCATTGCAGTGATTTGTTTTCTCTTTTAGAAAATGTAAGCAAATCAATAGAAATTGGTCCACTAAAGAATTATTTTATTGTCAATAATTAACAAATTAATAAAATTCTCTATAAAATTTATTCAATTTTTTAGTATTCATAAATTTATATTTTCCAAAATAGTTCAAAATAGTTGAATTGATGAGTCTGGAGTGCATTATAAAACTTTGAAATACTGTTAGGTTATGATGTGGACATTTAACCTGGTATCCACTTCTCAGAATTTTCTGAAAATATACCTTGAGAGAGCTAAAGATATTTGCTTCAAGACACACACTCATAACATTCACATATAAATAACTCAAAAATTTTGAAATTATGTAATATTAGTAATTCTTTGCAGCTTTAAACACTACAGAGGATGAAACTTGGTAATTTGATTAATTTATCAGTAATATTAATTATCAAGTACATTTAATAGTTAAAAATGCTAAATTCCATTACTTTGATAAATATTACAATTGAAAAATATAAAATGTAACTCTAGAAATAATGACTTGATTCTACAAATGTGTGTTCGCTAGATTCCGATAGTCAATATAATTTAATCCAATGAAATTTACGATTTCGTGCAACCGTAAGTTTTTTACTCAATTTGTATTTAAAGTAAGTTTTTGTACAATGGTCTCCAAAAAGTTAAGAAAATATTTTCGAAGCTAACCATAAAATTTATCTTTAACAGTGAATTTTATAGTTTATAAAAGTATTGTAGTGTGTGATCAGTGTTCGGAGTGAAGAACAGAATCAAGACTTCAATTCAAGGAGGCGTTTATTACATTTCTACTACAGCGCAAGACGGTCGCGTACCAAGTAGTTGGGGCCGGTCGTACTCTGCTCAACTGGTATATCACGTTCTCCCTGGCGCCTGCTTCCCCCAAGAGATAAAGGGGGTCGGAATGTATTTCCTGTCCGATCTTTGAGTCCATACGTCCGAGCGTGGGAATTTATTCACCCTTCCCAGATGGGCTGAGAAGGGGAAATTGCCATTTCCGTTACTAATTAAGGACGTGAGAAAGGAATCACTACAAAAGTGATAGAAACGATTTAAATATATGCAAAACAGATAGTTACTACTTTTTGACAGAAAACAAAGTATAAATATGCAAGCATCACGATTTCATAATGACACGCGTAGCTCCTATTGAGTTTTAATTCGAGTTAGCAGATTTATTGACAATAAGCAATGATGACCCACAATGTCTGAGAGTAAACATTTGTCCGATTCCTTAAGCTGGCGCATGAATAGAAAAAGGTATGTCCCAAGCTGATGCTTCTAAGCGCCTTAATTCGTCTTGCATTGTGGTCCTCCATCTCAAGAATCAATATCAAATCGAAGCTTGTGTCCGAAAGACATGTTCTATACCAATTATGAATTACAACACCTGCAGAAGACCTTTTTATACATCTTCCAGCTTGAAGGAGAAGCATTTTTTGTGCCGCAATTTATTGCAGACCATCAGGGAGAAGAATATTCGATAATATGGTGCAAAGGCATTTCCTCCAAGTTGATCTCCATGTAAGGTGACCAGTTGTGCGTCCTCTTAGCAGACGACAGAGAAGGACCCTCTTATCTTAGCCAGAAGAATATATTTCCTGGACCAGACTGGTATGGTTTTTTTGTATTTTTTTTACAGGTGATTCTTGATTAGTAATATAATTTAGGATTTTGATTTAAGGAGAGCAATTTAGGAAGCATTTTGATCTGGAGGGAATAAAGCACCCGATACCATCCATCCAATACTGTAGAAAGAGACATCGTGTTAATGGAATAATGGTTTGGGCAGGAATCTCACTCTGTAGCAATGATGTGAATACTGATCTGCCGTGTGTTCCAGGGAGTAACTCTTACTTGTTTGAGATATTGGCATGGGATTTTTGATCCATATTCCACTCATGTGCTGGTACAATTGTCAATGGTTTAATTTCGACAGATGATAGCGTATGATATCATCGAACTATAGTTGAGAAATATCTTAAGGATCTTGATTTGGAGCGAATGGAATACCCAGCTCTACTTTTAGACCTGAATCCCACATAACATATGTGGGACAATCTTGGTTTACAGGTTGCTCTTTAAGAGTCATCCTCCAAGGTCTTTAAGAGAGCTAGAAATGGCTTACTTTGTGCCTGTTTTTCGAAATGGCTTACTTTGTGCGATTTCGTTAACCGACGGCTTAAATGTCAGCAAAGACAATATTTATAAGTTAAAATTAGCATATTTCTTATTAAAACTACCACATAAATCTGACTATTCTTTCTCACAACAATGGAATATTCAGCGAAATTGCTTTTTTTATTGTATAAATCATTTATATAATTTTATTATGTAAACTTCTATGTTACAATCAATATACATACTCGTTTTGTGCACCTATCTAAATTTGGTACATCTAATTTCATTCATTTGTAAGTTAGGAGTAAAAACCGATGTTCCTGAATTTTTTTGATGCCAGTATATTTTAATTTAATATTTAGTCTTAAATAAAGTTGATAAATAAAATTAATAAGTAAAAAAGTAATGGAACTGAAAATATCTAGTACCAAAGGCTGAAATAAATCTTATTAATTATAGGTTAATATTTAAGTAATAAAAAATTAGTGCTATATTTAAATTGTCCATAAAGTTTGGATAGAATAATCAAAACTGGAAAATTTAAATATTAAGAACCTTTTCTGTTATTTATTGACCTAAATAAAACTCAGAGAAAGTTAATTTATTTAATAAATCTGTTTAATATGTAATACTTATAGCTGTTTGTAATATTTTTTCTCATTTGTATTCCCACAAATAACACATGAAAAATGAATGTATTTTCTTATTAATATTTTAGTGCTTTTTCGTATGAGACAAGCTTATAGTATACTCTAAAAATGTCTTCTTCTTTTATCATGATTAAGATCAAAAGAGAATTTCGAGAGGTACTAAATAGACTGAAAATAACAGAGAGCAAAATATGTCAAGGTATAATATTTGCTCAATTCCTTCCAGAATTTTCCTTATTAACATAAAATTATGCAAGCTATTTCTTTATAAATATTTCTTGCATAATTTCCTGTAAATTTAACTAAGTTTTGTTGTTTGTCTCTTTGAAATTGAAACTAATATTAAGAAATTATGTGTTCTGGAATTAAAGTTTCAATGGATTGAAATTTTGTTCTAAATATATTTATATTCCTATATCGTAAAGAAGCTTAATTGTAGATAATTTGATAATAAATTGCATTGGAATGTTTTAAATGATAGATTCAGTTTTATATTGTAAATACTTTTTACGATATTTTGTAATATGAATAGAGTTTTTTAAAATTTTAATAAAAGTTCATATTTACATAAGAACAATACATCGTAATCTTTAGTTCAATGAAGTTATGAAATATTTTAACATAATTACTTTAATAGAAATTTTCAATTGAAATATAAAGAAAAAATTAATTTTGCAAAAAGGTAGGGCAAAAAGGTAGTAGGGATAATTATTTAGTAAACTGCACAAAATTAGAAATATATATATTAGCCGTCATTTTATCAGATATTTTATTTTATTATTAAAAATAAATAAATTCACTCTTTGAAATGTGTAGGAAATATTAAAACTTTGAGAGAAACTTTAAATGTATGCTAAGTATATTGTCCCATTAACAGCCAAATTACCTAATGCCTATTACCTATTGTAAAGCATATTTAGTGATCACAAAATAAGGTACTTTCCGGAAGGGTTTTTATTTCATCATAAGTTGGCCGTATGAATACGTCGCAAGTCAGGAAATCAGGAAAACTCCTAAATAGCCACCACGACAGTCATGCGTGCAGAAAGCAAAATCACACAGAACATCCATCTTCCGTTCTTTAACAGTGACTGAGATCGCCCACTGAATGTTTTTCTAGTAGTCATAGAACTATTTAGAGTGAATTCTACCACTAGGCCATAGTGAGCTCGACATGTCATCTTCCTGAGATTTATTGGTCATGGATGTAGAAATTGTACAGTCTCATTTGCCAGTCATTTATTAATTATAAGAGATGGACAACTTAGCAGGGTAATAGGTGGGCTAAAGCTACAGAGATATTCTATAGAATATGAGCAGTTTCATATTGAATTAGTTTAAATTCTCAACACTGTGATAAACATTGAATAATAAAAAGCTTTTTCTTCTGGTAACGAAAGATAGTATTGTCTTTTGGTACCCAAGTTTAATAATTTATTCATAAAAAAAGTGAAATGCAATTATTGCCGAGAAACAGGAAATTGTAAGCGGACACTACCATTCAAAATTATTGTGAAAATAAGAATTGAACAATATAATTCTCAATGCTTCGAAATGCTCTTAATATTATACTTACATAAAATATTATTCTTGCCATTTTTATATGGCATGGTAAAAAATTGGCGAGAAAACTTAAAATATGAGCTTGGTTAAGGAAAGAATTTTATTAAGAGAAACAAAATAAAACTTAATATCATCCTATATTAAGTTTGGATAAAATGGAAAAAATTAATGTTGTTGAAATGTTTAACTACAAAAGAAAAAATTGGCAAATATACATGTAATTAATATAATAAATTATGCTTATATCGGCAAGTTTTGCATTTATTTGCACTCTAAAATGATTTAACACTGTAGATACTATAGCTAAACAATTAAAACACAATTTATTTGATTTAACAAATTGAAATCTTTTCAAACAATGCAATTTTAATAATTGTTCATTTTTTCACAAATTATGATTTTTGTTAGATACAAAGATTGAATGATCTAATTGTAAAAGTAGAAAAGTGACTTTAGAAATTGGTTTCTTAAATTCTTTAAAATTAACTTTACTGTTTTGAAGTGTTCTGGTTTTTACTTTTGTTTATAAAAGAACATTAAAGTTCCTAATTCATCAACATTTAATTGACGTTCATACCACAAGCGAGTATTTTTATCGAATTCTTCAATTGTTAAGTAATTAGTGTATCTCCAAACCCATATACCTTTTGATCTAAGACATTTAAAGATCGTATGCATTCATTAACATATACAAGCTGTAAAATTGAACTAGGAGATTCTGCAATATGTTGCTGCGGTAATAATTTTTTTAATAAGAGTGGTTAATAAACTCTTATTTCAACATCTATCCTGAAGCAAATCCCAAGCTATTTTATAATTTGAATCTAATATAGGAATTGCGTGAATAATTTTAAGATCTGATTTATGAAAGCTTTTTATATATTGAAGTTTTTGAGCATCTGACAAGTTATTACTAGAATCAACATTGGCCTTGAATAAATCCGAAAAGGAAAGCCATTCTTTTATATAACTATTAAATTTCGGTAATGATAACTGAGTTAATCTTACATCCATAAAATGTGTCTTAGTGTCAGTTGACGAACTTAAATTTATATTCTTGTGGATAGCATTACGATTTCTGCGTTCTAAATAAAAAAAAGTACATCTAAGTTATTTGAAGTGTTTTGAAATTCCTTAATGTATGTTTCAATAGCGTTTTTTCACAGACAATGTATGTATCATCGAAAATACTCGATACTTCGTTAGTTAAATTACTGAGTTTCTTTTTTAATAAATCAACTTTTGCTTCATCTGAATCAATAATTTCACAATTAATCTCATCTCTTAATCATATTAAATTGCCATTTGAAACTCTTTTCTTAGTTAAAAGTGTCTTAAGATCCATAATTATTATAAAAATTCACTCACCTTTAAAAAAATCGAAATTGAAGCTCCTGTTTGGAATCAATGGAATTGGAACAAAGATTTTCGCTTCATGCGTTTTCGATATTTCTTTTTCCAAATCAAATTCAATATTACTCCGAGCTTAACTTGACCAACATTTGAATATGCGTGAAAACAAAATGCATTGAACTGTTGAACATTAAAGTTTATTGTGAAGTTGAATACAAGTGCCTGGTTTATAAGCTAAAGCTCAAAAAGAAGATTGCCACTTTCAAAGACGGTAAAAGAAAGAATTGAGCAAATTCCATATGCTTACAAGAAGCGCCAAATAGGTACAATAAGAAATACAAACAAAATTAAAAAATTTAAAAAAGTTAAATTAATTTTTCGGAGGAACACACTATTTTAAGTTTCTTTCAGTCTAACATCGATTTTAAATTTTTTGTTGAAAATAAAAACAGATAAAGAAAGCATTAATCAATACAAAATTTAGTGTTTTTGCATATCATTATTTTCAATAAAATATTTTCTATTATGAATGTTTGGAAAGAACCTTTTTGTAACTAAAAAATTTGTAACAAAAAAGATGTATAATAAAAGGACATCTAAGATTTTTGTCCCTTTAATATAATTTATCTTTCTACTTATATCTCTGAGAGAATGAACTACCGCTATCATAGAAGAGAAATCTCCCTTTTTAGAATATCCAAAAACTTTACACGTCACACATATATAAGTGTATATATGAAGTTTAAATTTTTTGAGTATTTTATTGTGTCGTAGAATTGAATTACAAATTTAAGAGCCTTTTAAGAGCCGCTTAATATTTATGTTTTTGATATTGATTTGTAGGGGCTTTTCATTTTCTTGTTATCATTCTTGTTACATTGTTTCTGTTTTGCTTTAAAAAAGATTATTTTTTCCTGAATGGGAAATCCAGGTTTTGTTCTATGTATTGTTGATCAACAGAGGGTGGAAAATTCTTTCCTAATTTATGCAAGCTAATCAAGGATAGTCTTTTGAATTCTTATCTTATAACATGTAACTTTGAAAAATCCCAGCAGAAAAATTCTCAATAGATGTTAAAAGAAATAAAAACAATAACTTTTAAGTGTTAAATAAAATTATTGCAAGATAGTTGTTGCAAATATCATTTATTTAAAGATGCTGGAATGATTTTGCAGCTATCATAACGAAATGTGCTAACACCAAAAACAGTTTGCTATTATCAAAAATTAGTTTCTTGCTGGCCACAAAAAATTCGTGTGTATTAAATTCTAAAAAATATAAGAATGAATTATTATTAGTTTGATTTTCCATCTTATATTTATGTTGAATATTTACTTACAAGCAATGTAAAAAATATTAAAATTGTGATTGCTGAGATTTAATTGCACCATCACGAGTTATTCTTGAATGCAAAAATGTACTCTTTCTATTCTTAACTAAAACTGAACAAAGCAATAATTTGTATACTCAAGCAAAATAAGCATCTGAGATTATCCGAAAACAATACGGTGATTGACGTTGTCGCTGCTGGACAGCTACTCTTAACTATTTGGCTGAGAACAAAGATTCAGTAAAATAGTAATGCCACTGTATTGTTTCTCTGCTTGTATTTACTTATTATTTATTAGTGTTAACTTAACTTTATTTATTTAATGAAATTTTGTGGAGAGAAGAAAAAGAAATTCCCGTTATGAGAATTATTTCCATTATTCAGCTTTTTTGTGTTTGCTATTTGTTATCAGTCTTTTATTCGCGAAATACTATTCTGGATAACAAAAAGTAACAAATTATTTAGCTAATTTTAAATGGTTAATTTCACAGAAAACAGTAGTAAGCATAATATATTTTTAATAAATATAAACTGCTAATATTTGATTCAGAGAAAATATGATGGGAAAGAAATTTAATGTTTATATAAGCAGCTATTTATTTATTAAGGTAAAGAATCAAGTGTAAAATTTAAATGAGAACTTGAAACAAAGGAGCATTTAGGAGTCTTTAAGTAGTCTGGAATAAATGGAAGATCGATATGAGGAAAACCAAATGACTTATTCAACAAAACGTGTTTGTTAATTGATTAGCGACTTAATATATAAATATTTTACGTGACAAATATATTATATGTTTCGTGGTTTGAAAGAAGAATAAGTGGTTCAATACTAAATTTACATTTTATTTTTAAATTGTTTTCTGTTCTTTTCCAAGTTTCATTTGCTATAATTATTATTCACATTTAATCTGTTAAGAAATTCATACTTAATATTCATACATCATAATACTTACAAATAATTTCATCATCTGTGTTAGGTAGCATAAATGCTCATTTTTGTTACTTATAGGATGTATACGTTATTTATTATTCTGCTTATGATATAAAATTGAGAGTGCTGTCATAATTTAATGACATGTGATTCATTGCTTCATTAAAAACCTTATATAACCTTGTAACACATATGTTTCCCATAAAGCAACGTAATATTTTAGTTATCCCTCGATGCGCCCTTACAGAGATCAAGGTAAATCTTTTATAAAAAGAATGAATATAAAAAATATGTAAAAAATGTTTTCATTTTACTTTTCAGTTTGAATACATACCGCATTTTGTAAACATATATTGACAGCAAATTATTTATGTAAATGATGATTTTCAATTTTTGGTATGCTTAAACATAAACAGACATTCAGCTTTACCAAGGACTATTTTACAGTTCATTTTTAGAAGCAGAAAATTTTCTTTTTGGTCTTTCATGAAGTGGAGCTACATATATAAAATTTTTTTAAGGCAATTGAGAAAGAGCACCATACAATAAATTCAGAAATTGAAGCTTTTGCAAATGTTAAGTAGCAGTGGAAACATTATTTTTAAATAAAAGAACTAACTTTAATTGCATTGTCTTAATTAAATAATTAAGTTAAAGCAACAAGCTTTTTTTCATTAGATTATTTAATGATTAAATGTACCAGTAAATATCAACCTTTGTATCTCCCATCATATTCCAATTTTAAAAGCTATTTCATGCTCGAAAATTTCATAGTTACAAAATGGCTGTCTTAAAGCTATTGTGATATATGCTAACCCTTTTTTAACTCCTATAAACTATATTTACAATTTTAATGATTAAAAATATCTTAACAATCTTTCTGTTCTTCAGCAATTATATTTGAACCAACAGCAAAAAGCTTTACAACACATTTTATAAAGTATTTTACAATGAATTGTTATTCTTCTTGTTTCAAGAACAAATCCAGAATTGTTTCGAAACGCTTCCTTTTTATATAAGAATAACAATATCTCATCTCTTACTATAAAATAAAAATCCTACTACTCATATTTAATCTAGTTCACTTGGGGATCGTGCAGTCCAGTTTAAATATTCTTACTCAAGATAAATTTGCAGATTTCAATCGAATTATGTAACTATTATTTGTCTACTATCTCCATGTATACTCATGGTTAAGCTAAATTTTAATGATCATTTCAGATGATTTCCAACGCAGAAAAATCACATTCGTATAAGATACTAAGTATAGTTTAATTACTAAAATTATTTTAACTATCCTGACGATTTTGGCAATTTTATTGAAATATACAAAATTAAATTTTTCCTATTTTGACTTAATTGTGAAAAAATTATCGCGCAATAGCAGAAGAAGAGCATATCCACAAAAATAAAACCAAAAGAAACAATCAATTTTTCTGTGGGAGTGATCATTTCTAAAATGAGAGTTACATAGAGTTATTTCAGCCAACGCAGTCTAATGATGTGAAAAAGAAATTAATACTATACTTAAATGTGCAAAAGTAGTTTATTTTGGACGATATTATTTTTATAGAGTTATAGAAACTTGCAAATTTGAGAATAATTACTTAAGGCATTTTAACTAAATATTTTTACTATTTTCAAATGTAAGTTAATTTTATTAATAATAATTATTAATAGTAATAATTAGAATTCCACTTATTAAATTAAATTCTTTTGCATAAATAGCACAAAATGCAGTAAAAAAAAAGTTGAATTATTAAAAATCTGTTGGATTATTTTAAATCAATTCCTATGAAAAAACTTCAATTTTTGTGATATTTAAATGTTAAATAATATTTTTTTTATAAAAATATCTATTTTGAAGATCTATTGAGCTTAAAATTTTCTTTACAAATATTTCATACCTAATTTGTTAACATTAGATTATCTACAATACATTGGTCAAATCTCATCAATTCCGTTTCAGATTGAGTATAGTGTATAAATTTGCATTCGTTGATTTTACTTTACTTAAGATCTTCATCGAATGATTGCATTTGAATTTTGATTGCATTATATTCTACTCAAAGAAATGAAGGTACTGATTTACAGTAGTTTTTTTTAATATTTTCCAATAGTTTACGTTTTGCCTAAATGTTTATTTCCAGAGCTGATCAAAAGTATTTGATTCAGCAGTGCAAAATTTTATACATTTTTATTAATAAAATCTTAACTTAAAATCAGATTTCAGCTCCAAGATATTTTGTTAAGGAACACAAATTTTAGAAGGTGTGCATAAGATATTAGAAGAAATGCTTGTTGCACATATAAACTCATCTATGCGGAAAATCCATGTCTGAAAAGCTCACACGATCGTAGTATTTTACTTTAATAATTGTCTGAAAACCTAAGTAAGCGATGACTTCCAAAATTCGAAAATAACCTAAAAATAAAAATATTATATATAAAAATAAAATTCTATCAAAGTTAAAAGCTGCTTTAAAACAAAAATATTATTAAAATTCCTGTACAATATTTTAATTTTATATTAATGAAAGCATTTTTTTGTTTTTATGATGATATGTATTAAAAGTATGGTTTCGATCCCTTACAAACACTAATCTTGTTACAAATGAATGTACTAAATTAAACAAACGGAATAAAAGCAGGATTTTAAAAATATGTGAATATCAAATAAATGAAGAAATGGTTTTTATGCTCATTTTTGGTGCAAAAACTACTTTTTGTTTGATTTTATCTGAGACATTATATTCTGTTTTCTTCTCCTTCTATATTTCAAATATGAAAATACAAAAATTAAAAAACACAATATAGCAGAAAAATATAAAAATATAGTATTTCATTTAGATCCAAGAGGATATATAGTTATCATACATACCAATATTATTTTCAAAAAAGATTTTATTAATTAATGTAATTAAAAGAAATTTTGTTTCTCTCTCTCACTCTTACATTTTAATTCAAGTATAATATTTGACTTTATTTTCTGAAGCAAAACATTGATAATTTTACATTTATTGGAGTGTATATATTTACTTCATATGTGAATTTTATCGCTTACTATTTAATACATATAATTTTATTGAATCATATTTTTCATGCTATTGAAAATTATTATCAAACACACTCCTCGTAATTACTCATTTCGATTTTTGTTAGTTGAAATTAATTTATGTTATCAAAAATTGAATTGAATTAATTATTTAACATAAAATTACTTAATTAATTAAATTTAAATAATTATTAAATGTTAAATTAAATACGCAATTAATTAATAGACACGAGGAAGTTATTGAATAATATTTATTTTAAAAAATTTATTTATTTTGTATTAAAGACATACTTGTATATTTTATGATATTTCAAATACAAATTAAACATTTTAAGTAAATGCATAGAACATGTCTGGAGCAGGAAAATTTAAGATAAATTTAATTTCGTGAAATAACTTTTAAGAAAATGACAATACGATCATTAATCCTTTGCACTGAATCATTTAGAAACTTTACAATCCCCTAAGAATACTTTTCAAATCCTTTAACTGAGTTCGAACACGAATGAAAAAAATCGTTTCATAAATTACATAAATCAAACATTCTTTCAACAATCATTGTCCAATAATAATAAAGTTGAAGCGAAATGCGTTCTTTTATTTAAAAAAAAAAGTTACGAAATGCCTTCTTTAAGTTTCAAACAATTAATCTAAAAGTGCTGCCAAAAAAAGAGGGAGAAAAAGATATACTTTCCATCGAAATAAAAGGCGGGAATTAAAATCAAAAGTTTTCGTTAACATAACTCAATTTATTGATGATTCCAAGGGAAAAAGTTGCGTGCTCTTTTAAAACAATCCTTAAGCTCCGCAGGAATAAAACTCCATTTGGAGAAAAGCGCTTACGAATTCAAATTCATTAAAAATCATATTTTCGACGGAAACCGAATGTTTATCGTCTGTTGCAATGATAAAAAAGAACATTTGATTAAAACATTTACATGGCTCTTTTCGCCTCAGTTTTCTTCTATCATGCGGCTGTAAAAAAATCGAACAAAACGAAACAACAGTTGTTCACTTAAGACTTAAAAAGATCAGAAATAAGAATTCAAAAAAGGGCATTTTTTCTGCTCCTTTTTTCCTATTTGGAAGTGTATTTCCCTCCTTGATGATTTAAGCACATAGATGTTTAAATGTCTTAAAACAAAATCCCTTAGCACCGGGTGCGGTTAGGAAAAACAAAAGAATGAAAAAATATATCTGAGGCAAACTAATATATAGTCAAACAAAAATGTTCCATCGTATTTCGAATGTATGTATGTATTTTTACGGATCTCATCGCTTTTTTTTAATAAATTTTGCTTCCGTTTCAAGTATTTCTTTTTTTATTCTTTCTACTTTTTTGTTTCCTAAATATGTCTTTTCCCAAACCGTGTGAATGAATTTGCATTGCTAGAACATAACTAATCCTTTTGTAGCATTCGAATTTTTTGCCCCCTTCCCCTTCTTCTTTTCTTTTTCCACACTTAAGGCAGTGATTTTTACATAAAACTCGTCTAGATTCTAATGACATTTGCACAAAGCCTTCCCTTTTGCTTGGATTATTGAAAGCAAACGCGAGGCAAGGCGTCCCCTCCTTAAGTCATTAATAAAAAGCAAAAACAGAAGAAGCAGCTGAGTTAGCAAACTGAAACGAAGAGAAGTAAAGACAAAAACGCGACTCGAGCGCCTTCTGGACGCATATTTATTCATTACTGATGTATTTTTCCTTCTCTTTCACTCTATCGTATGCGCGTTTTCATCATCTTTCTACGTTTATATTCTTTTTTTACACGAATCTTTTCCTATGTTTCCCATTATGAAGGTAAAATCTCTTATAATCGATTAAAATGAATGCAAAATACCTACGCATTTATTTTAATCGATTACATTTTTTGAGAAAAGTTGCCAAAGACGTAAAAAAAAAAGTAAAAAAGATTCATGAAATCGATTAAAAATACAAATATAACTTAAAAAATAAAACGTATTTGATGATGACTGCAATAGCTTTGAATGTGATCTCATTCTGGAAAAAAAAATCAAAATTAAAAGTTTCGTAAAATTTTTATTTTCTTTCGAATAGTGTATGAGGGGCGGATTTTCAGTTCGGCACATAATCTTGTAATTTTTTTCTGTTTGTACATTAGAGGAAAATACTTTAATGACATTTTTTCTTATCTGTTTTTATCAACATTTCAAAAATATTCCCAACCTAAGATTTGCAATGCATGAATCAGCTAAAATAAATACCCATTCCTTTTGAAAATGCAAACTATTACGAGCACTTCTTTTTCAATTTTGTCTTTAAAATTCCTTATGCACTAATTACTCAAAAAATTTTAACATCGTTTTTTTAAAAGTTAGATAAAAAAAAAAGTAAATCTTGTTTTTGCTACAGTGTTGACTTTGACTAAAAAGGTTAATTCGAATATAATTGATAAATATTTAAATTGCCATTTTATAAAATTAATAGATTTTTTACAAAAAAAAAATTTATGCTAAATTGCTTATCTTTATTTGCATTTCTTAATATATTTCGATAATATTTTTACCCAAATTAAATTAACATATGTCACACACATACAGTTTTTTTTTTAAATATTATTAAAGCTTTTTTTCTTGAAATATTTCAATTTTTCATGATGAAAAATTATCACAATGGACATAAATTGCTTAGATAGTTTTCATATTACAGCTTTTATTTAGAACGACGTTGTAGTTAATAATATATATGTTTATGAATGTTCAAATTAAATAAATTATTTAAAAAAAATCTGTTATTAAAATTTATATATTATGGAATCCTAATTAATTTTCGAGTGTTAATAATCGAATCTTAATTAATTCTAGAATGTCAGATATTTTTGCATTTTGTTATCGATACTGATTAGCCTTAAAAATTTATTGACTTGATTTTGTCCTCTTGGAAATAAAATTTCAGTACTACAGAGTTTTTTTCCTTCAATGAAAAATTCTTCTCATTGCAGCAGACTTTCGGTATAAGTTGGTTTGGTACGGTATATGTTGGTTGGTTCTCTATGTGATCCATTCTACACGCAAGACCTTGTAGGACGCAGAGCTATAATTTAAAATGCATTCAAAACTATTACAAATATCATACCCAAGGTAGAAATCAAATTTAAGCACTCATAAACTGAAAGATTATAGGCTATTCTTTCAGCTATCATCTTTGATGTGTATCTCGTCAGATTTGAAGAGAAAAGAGCTTGTGATATTCTATATTTTGAACAAGAATTCCTGTTGGTATGTGTACCTAAAAGTTTTCCGGGCTGTTTTTCATAGAACAAGTTTTATTTTATATGAAGTAATCTTGCAGTGGTTAACAAAATATATGAATGACACAAAATCTGACTAAGGTCTTATTCTATTTCAATTTTGTATATCAAAATTTTTTTTCCAATTGTTTTTGTTATAAGTAGGAAAAATTAATAGAATTGTACCTTTAATGGTAGCGCAGAAAATTCGAATGATTTACTTCAACAGTTTTTCTCTAGCAGAAATGAAAGAGAAGTCCTATAATTTGGTACTTTAACTACGACTAAATTCAATCTTCCAAAGCTTCATTCCAGCTATTTCCTTGATTATTAATTATCAGCAATTCCAAGCATATGTTTTTTTGAAAATATCTGTATTCATTTGTAAATAAATCAATCATCATCCGCATAATTTTTAGTAATAACTTTTAAGCCAATGTTTTTAAGTATTTACTTTTTATAAAAATACTTTTTTATAAATTAAAACACAAATGAATTATTGATGCTAAAGAATAATCAGGACCAATTATTTTTCATGTGAAAATGTAGTCATTCATTTGAATGTGTAAATCAATTCATTTGTTCACCCTAAAAATATGAAAAATATATTATAAAATTGCTTATAAATTGAAGCAAATATTATTAATACACAGTAAAGATTGTTTCGAAAAATGATAATTTTTTTTTCTAATGGCAGGACACTGGATGATTGGCCCGTCAGCAACAGCAAGGCTGGGAACTGCTACTCATTTAGCGTTACCTGGTGGGCATCTGTAAATCAAGTCCAGCAGGGGAGTAGCAGTTCCCACGTCACACATAGGGTGGGTCGCATTTGTCCCTCATCTCAGAAGAAGAATGGACAAAGATACAGAGAGAGAGAGATAGAGAGAGAAAGAAAGGGGGAAACGTCCATGCCCGAAACGGGATTCGGATCCGGTTCGGTTCAACAGTCAAGGAGTCGGGAACGCTAACCACTCAGCCATTGGCCATCACAACGATAAACATAAATTACAGTTTTTAAAATTTTAAGCAATTGGACGTAATATTACTATTTTTTAAATATCAATACCTTTTATATTTCTTTAATTATAGTTGATTTATTAAATCAAGGATTCTTTGCAGAATATATCCAATCTAAAATCATGCTATAATGACTAAGTTTATGTTGCATGGAAATGTTTCCTATTTTAAAGTAGTTAAATGCTTGTTTCGATACAGGCTTCCTATAATGTAATTATATATGATAAATAGATTGTAACAGAGATGAAAAAAATATAAAAGTTTCATTTATAGTTAAAAATTATAAGTTAGAAACAATTAATGTTATTTTGAAATATATAATGTTATTTTAGATTTGTAAACATTATTCTATTTACTATTTCATAATATATGTAATGATGTTTTCAAGATTCCCAACTAGGACATTTAAATATAAGAAATAATGAAGATCCACCCAAAGTTTGAATTCAGGAAAATAAGATTTAATACATTGATAGACAATAGTATAAAAAATTTCATGAAGGAAAATTAAAAACAATTCCTGTTTTATAATAGAACATGTTTAATACTCTGTAAAATTTGCATTCTGAATACTAAGGTAGTAGTTTTAGACAACGTTCTCATGTGTTTCTAAGAATGCCATATTACTACTTTTTTCACAACTTAAGAGTTTGTTTGTAAATTAAATACAATAACATTCTTTTATCTTCAAAACAGCAATTTTTACACAAAAATATTGCTTAATCCTACAAAAATATGTTCATACGCATTTTACGGGAAGAATTGGATTTTAAACTCAGATAATTGGTGATATAAACCGTATAAATTATACACTATGCACCGGTAGTAATATGTTCTTCCTTGTGAAATATTTAAAATGATCATTAACTTTCAAAAAAATATTATCTACGCAGACACACATCCCAAATATACCTTACATAATTAGATTTATTTCAAAATATGTTATTGCACACATACATAATTTACAAGCACGAAAGCCCTACAGTCCTTGGGTCCTTCAACAATACTCGTTTTCTGGCATTTTCTATCCATGACAAAATCCCAAAATAATTAACCATCAAAATACTTAGTATTTTTTCGGTGTCATCCAATCATCTGTTTGCAGGGTCCGAAATCTTACGGGATTTTTGAAAGTGGCTATTTTAAATGTATTGTTTATCGGGATTTTTAAGACATTGGCCAAGCCATCCTCCTGTTACTACATATAACCTATATTAACTTTTACTACTTACAAAGCCAGTTTATCTCAAAGAGACAGAATATCCTGTTCTCAACTTGCTCTCATTCGTATAAGACCAAAGATCGCTCCGAGAAATTTTCTTTCAACAATGTTCAAAGTATATTGAATATCGATATAACGAGTTCATGTTTCCCTTGCAAAGAGGTGGAAAAGGCAAAATAAGAGTAAGAATTTTTAATTTAGTTTATGACTGACTAAAATTGATCTAAGTTGTTTCTCAGTCCAAAGAAACATTTTAGCTATTTTTTATTCTGTTTTCATCTTGTGCTCTAAGCTTGTTTTCATCATTGATTATCCATACCAAAGTAATTAAAGTTATCAAATTTATCGAATATGTGACCATCTATGCATAAGGGTGCATCGTTGTTTAAAACTATGGGCTGAGATTTTATATACATTTACTAATATTAGTATTAATTATGAGGTTCAAATTTGTGGTCGAAGCTTCTAAAGCTTAAAAATACTTTCTGTATGTTCTACCAAAGTTTTCAAATGTGTCTGTGTCATCTACATCGGTCAATAATTGAATGGATATATTTTATATGCTCTTTTACTATAAGTCAAATCGTCTATGCATTTCTCCACAGCTAGAGCAATATTAAAAAGAAAGCAACCTAGGAATCTCTCTTAACTTTGACCTACTCTGTCATAGATTCATATAAATTGCTTTGGACTTTCAATATTGTTTCTGAGTATGGTCTGTATTATATATATATTGATTGCAAATTCTGTTCGGAAATTTAAAATGCTCTGTGGAATATATAAAGGAAATCAAAGTTAATGAAAGAAAAGAATGAAAAATGTGACTTTATTAAAAAATTATGCTTTATTAATAAACTTTATTAATAAACGCATGACTTTATTAAAAAATTAACGATACAGATAAAAATGTATTCGTTGAACTCTCATTGCGTAACATTAGCCTGATGAATTTAATATATTTTTCTTTTAATTAGTTACTTTATTTAAGTCAGAATCGTAAATTTTCCTGTGTAAACTGAGTTTTTCAGTTTGAAACAATTGTATGTAGCGCTGGATATATATTTATTCTTTACCTAAGAAACATTAAGTAAAAGACAGATTATAACTGAACAATTTAAAGTTCTGATAGCGTGCAGAAAAAATGCTTTCACTTTCACTGTACACATATTTAGTAAGTGGTCATAAAAATGCAGCCAAAATTTGAGCAATAGTCTGTAATGTAAAGTAAATTATTAGTTGAAGGTTGTAAAATAATCATTAAATTCCATTTCTATTCCCAAAGGTAAGTATTAATTTGTCTAGTGAAAGATTTATGCATGTTAGTTATATAGTTAGTTTCATTTCAAGAAAATAAGATATTTTTTATGCAAATGCAAGAGGATAACGTTGATTTTACAGAATTTACGATACGAATAGTGTATTTTTTACATCAACAATTTAATATGTAATTTAGACTTCCAACTGAATCGTAGAATTTAAATTGTGTCTTATTGTGTCTAGTATCAATTATTTATATTTATTGGAAAATCTATGCATTGTTGTTTATTTTACTTGCTAATTAAGAATAATGAAATTTTTAAAGAGATTGTGTATTCTTATTGAATTCAGAGTCATAATCAATTAATTTAGAAATTTTTAAAAATGAATGTATTTTCTTAATTTGTTTTAAAATACAATTAATTTGCACTATCTGAACAAAGCAAGAATATAGTATATAGATTTATTTAATATGTTATTAAATATTATCCCACTTGCACTACGTTATCCATTTCACGATTTTGCAGAATAATATCAATAAAAACTATTCCGTATTGAAAAATGCATTAACACATTTTGTATAAATTATTTATTTATTATGCATAAATCAAAACGAAAAATTACCCTAATCCAGTATTTAATTTAATATTTTTCTTTCCTTTCCGAGTAAAAAATTCAGTAGAAAGGAAATTCAAACAAAAGTTTAAGTTCAAAATTGTAAATCATTTATTATATTTCGCTATATATTATAAATAAAATTCATCCAATTAATTTGGTCAATTGTGCAACTGTCATTTATAGAATAAATTATCAAATATTAAAATTTTCTACATATACATATATATGTTGTGTGTGTACTGTATGAGAGAGAGAAAGATTGACTTTTTATTTATAATATAATCATCAGCATTAGTTAAATATTTGTTGATTTCGAATATATTAAAACTACAGCAGCATATAATAAATATTATTTCTCTAAAGAAATCTCGCATTATTGAATTTTTTTTCATATATAACATAATTAATTATATCCTCAACTGTGGCATACTACTGTCATCACTATAGCGTCTCATAAATAGGATCAAGATTCATTTGTTTTCTCAAAAAATATTGCATTCGCTTTAAAAAATTCGATGAAAATGTTAAAAATTTTATTTTTCCAAACCTATATTTCAATTCTATAAAAAAGTACTTATCTCATATATTGACTCTACTTAAGCTTCCGGAATATTATTTTAATGAAATAACTGAAAAATTCAGGCTCTAAAAGGAATAACTATAAGTTATTTCTAAAAAAATAAAGTGTTGAGCTTTTTATAAGAATGTTTCTTTTTTCGCGCTCTAAAACTAATAAGAAATAATATGTTTTGCAAACTATTTGGTATAAAGTCTCCGTTTTCCGCGGTTTAAACTGCGTTTGAAGTTATAAATTTATTGTTTCACCGCTACAGATATAAAACAAGTGGCTATACTCTAGACAAAGCAAAACAAGGAAGTGTGGCCAATCAGTGTTCATACCAACTCTCATCAAATGCTCACCAATGAAGTGTAAACACAGGACACATTAAGAAATATCACAAACGACAACACTAGAGGGCGTCATTATCACATCCGGGAAGTGTGAAATTGGCTGACGTCAATAGTTCAAACTATACACGTTTAAAAAGGATGTCATTATTTATAAAACGCAGGTCGGGACAACAATTTACTCATCATCAAACTTAAAACCATTTTTTTACTTTGTTTTCTTACTTCTGGTTTCGTTCCCAGCTTAGCTCTTGGAAAAGAGAGCGCCTAATCATAACTTTTTTTTGGAGCTTATCCCTTGTGGTAGTTATTACGTCTGGTGCCTATTAGGTAATTGATTAAACGAACCGTTTTAGAAAGAAAGCCCTTTAAAAAGTGACCGTTTT
This sequence comes from Latrodectus geometricus, assembly GCA_026290005.1. Taxonomy (NCBI): domain Eukaryota; kingdom Metazoa; phylum Arthropoda; class Arachnida; order Araneae; family Theridiidae; genus Latrodectus; species Latrodectus geometricus. Next base: position 175,594 of record JAPDSC010107470.1, read on the forward strand.
ATGACACAACACAAGTTGTGGCGATAAAAAACTTGGAACAATGGACACACCCTTTTATCGAACGCTCTAAATAGAATTTCTTATTTTTGTCCATAGCTGATAGTCAGAAAATCCCTTCTTTTCAAGTACTAGAATGCATTATCTTACATACTATTAAATTCAATCAGGGTTAGAATTTATTGATTCATTATTCAAAGAAACAGTTTTACCGTGGATATAGAAAGCATTATAAATTACAAAATGTTCTTATTTTTCTCAAATCGCTTTTGAATTTCTAAAAATATGCATGAATTTCTTGAAATCTGACACTCTTAAAAAATTAACGCATAAGAATAAAATTAAAATAAAGTGATTTTCTCTTTTATTTAATATGAGCCCATTGTTATTAAAAACAAACTTGAAGTTCTTTATAAATGTTCTTAAAAATGGATTCTTGTACAAAATATATACATGAGTTAAAGTTACCTATTTCATAGAATTATGCACAATTTCTTAAGCAAGCAATTTGTTGACTGCAAATAAATACAGATGATAGATCATCCAATAATATTCTTGATTAGAAATAAAAGAATTTAATTATTGAGACCAAAAGTATCGAGACTATTCAAAGGTTTTTTTCCTTTTTTTTTACAAAGCTTGTAAAAGTATAAATATTAAGCGATGTAAATTATTAAGATATTTTCTTTTGGAAAAACAAATAAATGGACTTTCATCCATTTTTATGAGAACCTTTAAATCTTCTTTTGATGTAGATTTCAACCATCAAAATGTATTTTCATGCCCTATATAAATAAACAAAATTACAAAAATCCCGTTATAACTCAAATTAGCCGCTATTCTTCATACGTGGTTACCTACAGTTACAAGTTTTATCAAATGGCTTAAGACTTTGATGCATTTCATAGAAGCTAATAGAAAAAATTTTGTATTTTAAATAAAAATGGCATGTAATTTTTGTAAAACAAATACATCAGTTATACATTTCTGTTTTTTATGAACATCTAAAAATTATGTATATTATTGATATAATAGTCTATTCTACGTTTTATTATTTACAACTATTTGAATTTATTTATTTAAAAATGAATGTTGTGTGTGTGTAAAATTGAAGTGTTAAAGTCCACTTCTCTTGAATTAATGCTGTAACTTTATTCACGTTAAAAGAAGTTTCTTGCAATATCAAAAAGAGGTTTAGAGAAATGTAATTTCAATTATCTAACAAATTATTAGTTTAAAAATTTTTACATAAAACAAAAATATCAATTAACTTAAAATTTTAACATATTATTTGAAAAATAATACACATTCAAGATCTGTCCGTACAGAGTAATTAAACCCTTACTGATGATTAATATTATTTAATTGTTAATTTGAGTATACCAAGAGATCTGAAGAATTTTAAAAATACTATTAGGTTAGAACTATTATGTAAAACTGACCCTTCTGAAGAAAAATATGAAACTCCAAACTTACATAAAATTGCTTAATAATTATGAACATAGTTATTTTAGTAGTCATTATTTAATTATTTATAAAAATATGCTGAAATAAATGTTCATATATTTATCACATTCGATAGAAAACTTTAAATTTTAACACCAATCCAGTTTTAATCGCAAAATTTTGATTAATTAGAAATCAATTTCATTTATTCGTTTTATATATTTTTATTATTATGGATAAATTTAAAATATCCAACGTATTTTGTTTCCTTTGGAATTTCAACGTTAATATAATGTGTTTTAGTTTAAAAACTTTTTACCTAGTTCCCGATTCTTTAGATTCCTCGAAATTTTTTTTCTCATTCTGTGGAAATAAATTTATATGAATATGAGAGAGAAGATATATGCATAATAATCTTAAACCTAGTTATTTGGTCAGTATAGAGTATAATTTACCCAAGAGATAATGTTACATTTCATTTTAAACTGTCACGATTAACATTAGTTTGGTCGAAAAAGATCCAAAAATTTAATATGCTGATTTTTTAAGGAATTACTATTTGAAAAACATTGAAAACTTGATATAAAATTTTATAAATAATGAAATATTTATAAAATTTAATCAGTAAAATCTAATAATATTAAAAATAGCTGGAGTACTTGTTGAAAATAAATGTTATCTCTGATATTTTCTTCATATAAACAAAAATAAATGCATGATAGACTTGCTGTAGCCTGGTTAATGATAAAGCGACCAATGTTTGGTATGTTTCAGATTTATCTTCTGACACAACCAAAAATTGTCGTCTTGAAAAGTCAGAGTAAGAGTTCATTGATTTAACGTCATGCAGCTGATGGGTCGTAAGTGGTTAAAAAGTTATCAATTCAGATGTATCCTGTTTACTTCAATGTGGTTTAGAATCACGAGACTTGACTTCTACAGTTTCGATTGGGAGATACGATTGGGGAAAAAGTGGAAAAGTGATTTAATGAAACACAAGTGCTGAGTATCAATAATTTCATATAATCTTTAATACATTTTAGAGCAGAGTTTTGGATTTATTGCTGAACAATTTTTAATTGTTAGTTTGCGTTATTCTTCATTTATTGCGTTTTTATTTTCGGTTAAGAAACAACATTTCGAGAGCATTTATATCAGTTACTTTCTTTTTATACTGACTTCAATTTTAGATTGTTATTTGTGTATCAATTAATTATAAATTAATGAAAAAGTTGAATATTTGTTAGGAATTTGATTTTTTTATACAAGTAATATGTCTACAAATCAAAATCATTATATGTAAAAGTTTTATTTAAATTTCTCCCGTGTATATTTTTTTACTTAATATTAAATACTCGAAAAAATTCATAAAACGTTTCGTTCGTGACGATCGAATCACTCTTAATGTTGGCCGAGCTGGCAGCCGAGTGTTCAAAACTTTGGGCTTTGTTTCAATTCCACATTTCTGGATTCGGGTCCCGGGATACTGGGGGTGGTTTTGAAACCATTTTAAACTGTCAGTTCTGGTCTAATTATCCCTTATGTGCAAAAAACGACCGTTGAGTGACGAACAAACCAAACCAATCTTAATGTTGACTAACTATACTTTTTATTGACGTCTGAAATCAAGAAATATAACCATATATCAAAATACACAAATTTAGGAAACATCCAGACAACATTTCTCGGAAATAAACTTTGTACATAAATTTAATAAACTTTGTAAAAAAAAAACTTTAAATATTAAAACTACAGAACAATGGGTTTATCAATATTCTTTTGTTTAGATAATCCTATTATTGCCAACAATACCACAAAATTTACAAATACAAATACAATCCAAGCTAATAAGCTGTACAACTGAAACTTCTTTTTTTTATAATAAATGCCGTTTACTAGACAAATGGTGAGCGATAAAATTGGTATAATTAATTTTTAAAGACGATTTAATGATTACGGTTTAAATAAACCAAAGATTTAATTTTGATTAATCTATTTTTTCTATTCATTTTTCACTTTAGAATCAACATAAAAACAAAAATTGTGAGTTAAACGAAATAAAAATTTAACTATAAGAATTTATACCTTAAGGTAAATGAACTAAATTTAAAGGGAAAATTTCTATAAAGAAAATATTACGTATTTCAACAAATAAAATGTCTCATAAATTATCTGGAATACACAAAAAAATAAGCATTTCTCATAACTTTATCAAGTTTAGCTTTCCATCAACACTGTAAAAAATAACATTACGTCATGGAGAAAATAAACGATCGTGTGATTAATTTTTACTAAAGAGCATTACAAGTATGTTTTTATTTTTCGTATTCTAACATGAATAATGCTGTTTCCTGGAAAAGCGACATGTTTATTATGTCTGCAATAGGTGAGGTAAATGTTTTGGGTCTCAGAAATATCAAATGTATCTGTTGTGTTTCCTTATGCAGGGAAATAACAATATATAATAACATTTCTCAGCAATCAATATTTATTTTTGTAAACGTATAAAATGTTCGTAACATTTCAATTCTGTTTGTATTGTTTTCTTACAGAAAGGAATTTAATATTTTATTTATAGCTGTATTCTTAAATTTTAAGATTAATAATTTTCTGGCTGAATGGTTATAAGAAATGTTTTTAAGTGACAGGAATTTAAATCTTGTTGCAGTTTTAACACTAGACACTAAAAAAGGAATGTCAAATAATGATAAAAGGAAAGACTAGTTGTTTTAACAAAATTGCGATTGTCAGATAGTCATTGAAAAGTCTCCTCAATAAATATTGAGCAAGCAATTCTAAATCTAAATACATTTTTCTTTCTTTTTTAATTGGAATCTTATATCGAAAATTTAGAAAGTTGTTCTTACATTTAGCAAGAAATAATCTTGACTAGACTGCTAAACTAAACAAGGGGGAAAAATCATGTAAAATAAATGTGTACTAACACATGGCATGTCTGTTTTTATCTTTCATTTGTTATATTAAGACTTATTTTTTGGTATTTTGTCATTAATGCTGAACTTTACACTTGGATTATTATAGTAAATCTTACCAAAGTGTTTTGAAAAAGTGTTAAATTTATATTAACAAAAATCATATTTCCTTATTAATTATACATTCTAAAATAATTAGTCCCAATAAACTCGGAAACTTTAAACAAATACTTTATATATTGCTACATATTTATTAAAGAAAATAATATAAAATTTGAAATATTTAATAATTAATAAAATATTTTAAGATTTTTTACCAATACAAGGAAATTAGGGAAAATGCAAAGGCTAATTTGCACTTTTTTTTCATTTGTCTTATTTTGTATCACGGAAAGGAATTATAATGATACAAAACTTGATGAGAGAAATAAAATGTAATGCATATTTGATGCGTATTTCATAAATGATCTGATATATATTGCTAAATTATATTCCAATAATTTTAATAACCTTTAATTTTTAATAAATGAATATTCTATTGACTATGTCAGATATTTTAGAGTTATAGTATTACTTCTTCATTATAACATTTTATAAATTTCAATGAATGTCATATACAGTAGAATCTATAATATTTATCTTTTGACATGTACACGCTTCTATGATTCAAGTTCTGTGGTTCTTAATGTTTTACTTATAATGGATCCCACATTATATATCTTTTTAGACATTACGAATTGCCAAAATGTTTGAAAATTATAAATGATAGATTGTTAGAAATATACAGAATACGGCACATAAACCATCCAATCGAAATATTATAGAAAATTGCAATGCTTTAAATATTTTTTTTATATTCGTATAAAACGTTTTTGGCAACAAAGTCCTTGTGTGTGGGGGCTATCTTCTTTGAGACGATAGTGAATTGGAATTCTTATAATAATTTTATTCAACTTTTCCAGAAGCTTTAACTATATTACTTTCAGCAAGACTGCGCAACAGGTCGCAGATCAGATCATGCTTGTCCCGTGAGTATGAGATGTTTACACCTGAAAACGATCAATAAAGACTTATGATCTCCTCGGTCACTTGACCTGTCCACTTTTGAACTTTACTTGTTGGGATTGTTAAATGGAGGGCTATACGAAACAAATCCACACATATAGTAAACTTTAGATCAGGATTCAGAATGTCATCAACAACAGCAAAATACATGAACTGACAAGGAAGTATATAAATATTCACAAGCGTGGTTACATACGAGATAAAAGTAGATAGAGAGTACTTTCAGCATCTAGAAAGAAGGGGATAATCATATTTAACACTTTTATTTTATTTTATGCGTTGACTTTACGGGCTGATTTTAAGTAATGCACCTAATCTATATCCAGCTTTTAACATTTTCTAACACCGATCTTTTTCAGTAATTTGTCATACATTTATCAGTCAATCTTAAAATAAAGAATACTTAAAAAAAATTGACTACATAAATGATGCAATAATCTCATTTATCCAGTTTAGTTATTTATGGATCACTAGAAATCCAGATTAAATTCAAGGAAATAAAAATAATTTCTAACCAAAATTTAATGGTTATTTAGTTTTGATAGTAAGGTGGGCCAAGGTTTTAATATTGAATTACTATTTTAACTTCATTAATAAGTCAATGAATGATTTAGGATGAAATGCAGAGCATCTTATTCAATAATTTATATTAAAAGAACTCTTTGAATATTAACGATAAATGAGATGTTCGAAATATAATATGAGAATGTAATACAAAAATTCTTGCATATTACTAACTTTAATTTTATGATAAAATTATTTATTTATTATATTAGTTTTAATTGGCTGAAAATTGTGTTTATAATTTATAATTCCAAAATACTATGCGAAATCACTGTTTTAAGCATTGTGACATAAAAAAAATTTCTCATTTAGAGTTATGACATATAAAAATAAATTTTTTGAAATCAGTTACATAAAAACTCTTAAAAATAACAGCTCTTTTCGCAGACTGCCCATGGATATTTATATTAAAGAAAATATCTACCAAGCTCAGAAGCAATGCAAAATTTTTATCCTGTATGGGTTAACATTTTAGAATAATATAAAAATAATATTTTGTGTCTTTAACTCAACAAATTTGTCTTAAAACTCTTAAATTAAAAAGTATATGTATATAATACTGGCATGAATATTGTTTCTGGTAACTTTATAATGCTATATTTTTTTCCATACCAGCAAAAACACTTCATTCTTTTTACAGTGAAGTTTATCACTGTGAACTGAGTTAAAAATGCAAAAATGTGTCCATTTATCTTTCGAGCTTCTTATACTCGATAATATTAAATTTATGTACATTCCATTTAATATAATATCTTCTTAAGGAGAACTCAATAGTTATTAAATATTTCAACTACAATCTGCCAATTGTTTTATTTAAACTATAATCATTAGTTTTATTTTCATGACAAGCATTTTTAAGTTAACACAACCTTATCTTCTATTTTGTGTCCTTTATTTTTGAGAAGAAAATTTGTCATATAAGCAAATGCTTCTTCTCATGCATTTTCATGTTACTAAACACCTATACATATTCATGTATAATTATATATATTATAAATATATAAATGTACATGTGCTAACCCTCTTCATAGAGCACACACTTAAATTCTTATTTAATAGATCCTTTATGTTAATATTTAAAAAGAAGCTAAATCTTCATGCTAAATGGCAGTTTAAAATTAACTTATGATTTCATTTCCATCTGCAGTTTTCACTATTGGCAATAGTAAAAATAAAGGTTAAAATTAAAAAAATAATCATATACATTTTTTCTAGTTACAATTCCTTTTAATTAAGCTATTTAGTTAAGCCTTTTAATTTACTCACCGTAGAATTTGAAACAGAAATTTTATTGAGCATGATATTTTAATAAAAACTCTAGTTTAATGATACCAAATTTATATCATAGTTATATAAAGAATTTTGAAGGAAAATCGTTGTTACTTTTTTATATTTTGTTTGATTTAAAAGAAAATCTTAATATATCCATGCAGAATCTATATAAAAATTGATTAAAAAATTAAACTACAATTAAGTTTCTTTTCAAGACTTTTGTGTTATTATTTTTAAATTTATCTATTTATATAAACTAGAAATATAATTATTTACATTAAAAAAAAATTTCTCCTGAAAAACTTTAATATTTTTGTTTGCACCCACAAAGAAAAATAACTATATATCTTATAAGATTATAACATATTTTGATATAATATAAATATATACACATACTTAACGTAATGCATATAGTATTTTATATCTCTGGTCTGAAACGGTATTTAAAATTATAGTTTGTCAAAATATAGGGAGACAAATATAAGTAGTATAAAGGATTTTATTAGTATTGTTTTGAATCCACGCACTACTTAGATTTTGTTTATTACCGTGAATAAATTCGAAAATTGTTCTTTGAAGAAAGTTTGGAGTTACAGAACTTTTCCTTCCTCAGAAACTTTACAAACTAACTTGACAACCAGCGCCATCTTTCTGTTGAGTAAAGAACAAAAAATTCAAATAAGGGAAAAATTCGCAATTTCATTCTCTGAGAAATTTTATTTATACATATCTGATTCATTTACAATTTCTAACGAAACAATACGTATTTCAACAAGGAGCAAAATAAAATTTTATTTTTAATCACTATTTTATTGTTTTAATTATAGTAAGAATAATTTATTTTTATTTACAGTAAGATTTTATTCGTATTTTCAGTATATTGCAAAAATGTAATATTAATATTTTATTTTTGTTTATAGTAAGGATTTTCAGCGAAATAAAATTTTCTATCATTAATCACTGAGCATTTCAAATAGTTGAATTTCTGACCAGTAGTTCTTCAATGTATTACAAAATAATAATAACTATCTATATTTTAATATATATCTTAAATATCAAATGTTATAAATTTCACAATGATTTTAATGACATAGCATGATAATTCTCAGTAAAATACCTAATGATTCGTTTCAACCTTAATAGTTTTCGCGTTATGAGCCCAACTAAGAAATTTCAGATTTAATTTATAATTCTAATTTAGCTAAAATGACATTAAGGGGACTGAAACAGATCTTTGTCATAAATGAACTAAAATATTACAGAAGTTATTTACATGCGAAGTTAAAGAATTATATATTTTTGTTATTTATGTTTAGTAAAAAAAGTGGTAAAATATATATTTTAAGAAGCATTTTTAGTTAGGCGCATAGTTCCTGAGGTAATAGTTTTGAAGTTGATTTAAGATTTATGCATCGAATTATATTGCATATAAATTTATGAGTTTCAAGTCAATCTTACAAATTGTAATAGACTTCTTTCATTTAAGCGTTAAGTGGCGTGTGACAATCATTTTTTTGGAATATATTTATAAGTAGAAGCGTAAATTAAAATTATCGTTGAATTTCTGAAAATGATTTATGTAATTGAAGATGATAATAGATTCTTAACTGTTTTACATGTACAAATTTTGTTGAATACACAGATACAACTTGTGCAATATCTGTTTCACAGCAAGCTATAATAGAATTAAAACAGTTAGAAACAACATGAAGATATGCATGTACTTTGATTGTAATTAAATGTTTTTCACCATTACCAAACCTAGCAATGAAAATAGAATATTTTCTTACTGACTTAAGCACTTTCATAATAGCATAAAATAATTTGGTTTTATTACAAGTATGCCTTAAGTTAATAAACGTAGTTACTCTCTTTTATTTTTAACACATTTCTTGTTCGCTGCTTCGAAGAATGAACGTCACCAATACACAGCCTCAAAGCTGCAGTAAGAGTTTTCTGAATAATCACATATTTTTTTTATGAGAGATTTCTATAGATATCTGAGTTGTAATCACGTGTTACAATGAAAGAAGTCGAGAAACTCCAATATTTTCAATTTGCATGTAGAAACACACATATCCCTTTCTTGCTGTTCAACAGTGATTTTCATCAAACTAGGAGCTTTTTAATCTGAAAAGTGGAATCAGTTTGAATCTGAAAAGCAAATACTTTGGCCTTCAGTTAAGCAATATAAAAATTTCACATATAATTTTTCAGTTAAAAATAGAGTCCAAACGATCAGATTTTGAGAATGTGAGAAGTAAATACAAGTTTAAAAGATCTCAACAGATAATGCTGCCAACATAACCAAGACCTAGTTCAAGTTAATTTGAAATGCTCTCCGAGGGTAAGAAAAATTTAAAACTCAAAATTATTTTTGCAAATATGCTATTTTATTCTACTGATTTATATACGTATGAAACTTCACTTTGGATTTCATACCACTTTGAATTTTGTTTATTATTTTAACTGTGACGGAATAATAAATTTTACATTTTAAATGCCAAAAAATAAATAAATAACAAGAATTCCAAACATTTTAAAGTTTCTACAAATTTGATAAAGAAAACAAACACAATGTAATATAAATGTTATACTTACGTTACTTTAATATACATTCTAAATAAATAAATTTACTTCTCGTAATACTACCCAAAATATAAATACTTTAAATTTGTTAGAGGATGTTGTTTTTTTTATCCTATTTCGTTGAAGGAAAAATTAATGACCTATATAGGAAATACAAAAGTATAGATGTCATACTTTTGATTGAGGAAACACGTTAGATACGACGTAAAACTGAATCATGGTCTACTTAACAACTTAAGAAATTGGATTTCGAAATGATAACAATGTTTCAAATGTAATAGCTAACTTTAATTAAAATGTTTTAGATCATTGAAAGGCATAATTAGCTTAGTAAAAGTTTTGATTTTGTGAAACTTGTGATTTTGTAATTTGGAATAACTTAATTATGCTTAAAACTAAAATGTAAAATATCCACTATATATCTTTTGCTAAAGAAATTTTCTTCGAAAATTCTTTAAAATCTATCAGCTTAAGCAAATAAAAACAAAAAAAAAATTTGTTTGGCTTCGTAAAGCAATAATGTTTTCTTGGTTGTGGGGTTTTTTTGGGGGTCATTAGCGAATTTAACTTAACACTATCAAACTATTATACTTTAAAAACGTAAGAAAAAGTATTATCCTTTCATAGTCAATTAATGTAAAATGCCTATATAAGTAAAGAATGAAGTGCAAAAACTGAAATTTGCTTTAATAAAAATTATATATTACTAAATATGTATACATGAAACACTGTTAAAAGCTATCTCTCCGAATGAAGGACATAATTAAATGCCTCCATGCTATCAAAATGAAAAATTTAATTTTGATTAAGAAACTATATTGATCAATGAAGATATGTATTATTATTTGATGAATCCAAATTTTTTAAATGGACTCAAGAATATTGTTTTGAGGAATCTAGAGGTCGCTATCATTTTAAATATATTCATAAACGGTTTTCAAAGTATCTAATGTATGTCGTTGAGAAGTTAATCTTTGGACGGTTGAACATTGATTTCTACGTCCTCTCTAAGTCTCTATTATATAGGGGTACTATGTCATGGGATTATTTATTCTTTCTTATGAACATTGAATGAAAAATTTCATAATCTATATTTAAATTCTTGATTAAACAACAACAGTTAGCAAAGAATCCTCCTACTTTTCAGACTATTTACGTGAGGATTTCTCAGCACTTTCTTAAAATTTTAATATGATGAAGAACGTCGGAGTTAGATTTTAGTGAAACTAGTTGTGTGTCTCAATTTAACTCGTCTGTAGTATTTTAATATTTCGGAAATTATTTGTTGTAAAATGGAGCTTCCCTACTGAACTGGTAAATGAACTAAAATTTGGATGTGGAACAAGACTGTTACGTTAGTGTACTTAAAGGTCATTTTCGGTATTGAAGTTGGTAAATTTCTGAATTCAAGTACTTCATTCATTCATTCATTTATTTTTTTGTTTTTTATTTTCTGTAATTTCATGACAAAAACTAATCCGTTGTTTTTCCTTTCTCACTTATTCATGAAATACCATTTGTCCAATGTATTTATGATCTCAGTATGATCTTAGCCAATATGAAAATTCCCATGTAATACATAAATACAAAAGGAATTAGCATGAAGTAGATATTTTACCATGTAAATCGTGAAATATTTATTTTATGCTAATTCCAATGCTTTCAAAGTTCAAATGCTATTTGTAAGTGTTACCAGAATTTTAAGTTTCATCAGTGAATTCGGTGAAGAGAAACGGTAATATTTGGATCGATTTGACGAAGTGGAGGAATTAAAGTTGGTCAAATTAATACGCATAATTAAAGAAAATGATGTGTATGTTTGATTGTTAAAGTAAAGAAAAATCTTTTCATGGCCAAATGGTCTAAACTGATTAAGTTTTAAAGTTATGAAATAGAAAATTTGAATTTTATATTAATCATTCTTCAGAAATTAAAAAAAAAAACATTTTTAATATTTGGGATGATCTCAAATTTTTATAGTTTTTTTATTTTGTTGTTGCAGTTTGAAACTTAGTAATAGATAAATATAAAATATTTCATTAAAAAAAAGAAAAAAAAAAAAAAAAAAAAAAAAAAAATTATTAAAAAAAAAAAAAAAAAATAAAAAAATAAAAAATTTAGGATATTAAAAATATGCTAAAATGAAGCAATCTTATTTACAGGTCTTAAAGTGTTAAAAATATTTTTAATGAAATGTATAAACTCGAAAATTAGTTTTCTCATATAATTTTTAAAAAATCTAGTTAATTTTACTTTTAGTTTAACATCTCTATATCATTTTAACTCTTTAATGTTTAGAGGTCATTATGATAAATCTTTTCTTATACAATTTCCTCAGATTCTTTTAATAAAATAAATTTTTTTCTATTCCTAGGTTTGTTGTAATTTATTCATAATTTATAATTTGAATTGCTGTGAAAGAATTTTTTTTTTCATTGATTCGTCTTCTTCACCATAAGAATTTTGCTATAAAGCAGGAATATAATTGATACAGAGAGAAAGAAAATTTTCATAAAAAAAAAATAAATAAAGATCTTATATTACGACATTTGAATAACGTAATACACTTCCTATTTAAAATTTCCTTAACAAACTGCGCATTTCTGGTCCCATTTCAATGTTCCGTTTTCCAAATATGATGCTAGTTATATATTTTCGTATATTATTTGTTACCTTACTTGTACTTGTCGCATGTGTGGGAAACATTGCAGATTGATAATTAAAGTTGATTTTCTGTACCATTGCAAACATCCACCCCTGAGGTTGGAATTAAAAGCACAAGATATTAATCTAAAAACACAAGGTTACTAATCATTCGGTGGTCCCAATTCTTAACAATTTTCTTGTTATAATTATGTATGGTTGATAGCTCTTTTAGCTTTGATTTCTAGTTTTCTGAAAGCGCAATAGTAATTGATAGGACAATCACTTGTATTGCAATGATATGTAATATTTGCTTAACTGTAAAAGTTTTCATCATTGTTCATTGCTTAAATATAAATTTTCATAAGAGTTTAAAAATAAAGTAAAGCTAAATTTAGTAATTATTTGAATAAAACACCAATTTGCTTTTATTGCAAAATCAGCTCAACATTTTTATTAAAAAAACTACCGTTTTTTTTTTTTTTTTTTTACTTTAATTAATATAAATAGGAACTACCATGTTGATAGATTTCTTACTCGAAGAAATTAAATGGTTTAAATGGGGTGTGTGAGCCAATTTATATTTATCAAATATTAGTAAAACTTACTTTTTTTCTTTGTAGTGGTGTGCAATCCAAAATTCTAAGGTTCATTATTTATATTAAGTTGGGGAAGAAGTAATCCATTATTTTTTTCAGTAGAAATTTTCAATAATCGATATTTCATGAAGTATCAATCAAGCAATTTCAGATTTATGCTTGTTAGAAAATTGACATTTTGCCCTAAAAATCATTTTACTCTTTTTTGCTTGGCCCATTCATTTATGAGTTAAGGAGTGTTTGGAATTCAACAAAGAAAAAAATTAGGAACATTTTGCAATCTTTTCTTTGATAAATGTAAAACTACAATCTTATTGAAATTGTGAATGGTGCCGATATTGTAACAGCCAGTTAGGTGTAATTTTGGTGTCATAGATTTAGTTCAGGTAATTTTGAATGTTAAAGATGCCCCTCACACGAAGCATCGTCGTTGAAACAGTCGATAAAATATCGAAAAATTATCACAATTATTTGTTTTAAAAATTAAATAATACCTCAACAATGTCTAAGACTTTCTGAAAATTATACTAAAATTTTATCTTAGTGAAAAGAATAGATGTTGTCTGGGGTGAAAATATGAATAACTGGTTTTACAGCTAATATAATTTGCAGTTAAGAAAGCAGATGTGTGTTTATAGAAATTTTTCTTCGGGTTATGTACTTGTTGTAGTTACTAAGCAGGTGTTTGTAACTTGAGGATTTCAGCTTTAGTTTTATTTATTAATTCTAAAATAAAAATACAGCAACATTTTAAAGAAATTTGTTTGATAGTACTTATAAATTTCATCCAAATTTAATAAGCACGTTATGCGCTAAGAAAAATGCTTGATATTTGTTAGATGATTTCAATTTTCAAATCTTTTCTGGAAAAATCTAAGTAGTTTTATCCGTTCAGAATCTTTTTAAGCACAATTCAGGTATCATTATTAAACATAATAGACCCTTCTTTTCCTTATTTCTCATTATTTCGTATTACTTTGATTGGAACTGAATTTAAAGTAAGTATATTACATATGCTCTGAAAAGTGTATAGAATAATATTAAACGGAAACGTTTAAACTCGTTTGATATGTGAATGGAAAATAAAATTAAGTACAAAAAAAAATCATAACTTGCTTTTAATTTAAAGAACTTTTCTGTAGTTTGAAATAATTCGTTTTTTTCTAACAAATTTCGTGATAAAAATTAAGTTCATTTTTTAAAAAATAAATCAGTGTGAATAGTACAAAAAAATGCAGGAACACTTTTAGAGAACAATTCGAAACCAAAATAAATTAAACTTTTGGCCACATCCTATTAACGGCTAGAAGAATGAAAAGTTAGTTTTAAAAACGCACATTTTTTAATGAAGGTTTTGGGTCATAAAAAACGTTATTACTCACCCACGAAACGCAGTTGAAAAACGATAATTAAAAATAAATTTCTAAGTATGACTGAAAAAAATTCACCGGGAACAAAAAAGGGGAAAAACCCCGTGCTCTACCGACAAATTTTCCCCGACTTTTCGAATGTGCTAATGTGCACGGAAAACTCGAGTCATTTTTTTATTAATTATTTTTTAGTATATTATTGTATTAAGTTTTTAAACTGTTTCTTTGCAACTAATTTTTCTAGCGGATATAGTTTCTAAGCTGTGTTTTTACTAAGAAATTAAAAGCTAGCGTTGGCTTAAAGGCACCAAAAGAACAATTAAATCTCTTCATTAATTGAATCACGAACGCGGGAGAAAGTCCAGTTAACGCCGTGAAATTCATTGACGAGTTTTTTTTTTTTTCCTTTTTTAATTTTGTCTTCTTACATAGTCTGCTGCTAGTTTTTTCCTGCACGTCGCCATATTTTTGCATTTTACAATATTCTATTCTCTAATGAAGCTGGTCGAAATCTTTATGTAAGTATTTTTGTTAATGACTACCAGTTTGGTTTTTTGAAGTTAAGAAATATATATTATTCTTTTTTATGTATCGTTTTTAAAAACGAAAGAAAATACAAGAATATGATTAAAAACGCAAAATACACGTGAGTTGATTTTTTTTTCCTGTTTTAACTTACTTCTTTATTTATTTATTTTTCTCCACTTTCTTTCGCAAAACGAGTTACAAATTGATAATAAAAAAATCAGTCGTTGAAGATAAAGTTCTCATTTTGTATTTTTTTACTGTTTAAAGGGGACTTAAAATATCTTTAATTTAGTATATTATTTATTACTTTTCTTTCATGAAGCTACAAACATTTGAAAAGGTCTCGAAGCAGGGTGAAAAAAATGAATCATTAAAAAGAAGAGTGAATATAAAACTATTTCTATTACTTTTTCGACTTATGCGCCAAAATTATTTCAGTCACGCCAAATGTCAACAAAAAATGTATTTTTTTAATAAGTATGTTTTGTAATCATAAATTCAAAATTGATAATTTTTTCCTGTTTTGCAAAAGTTTGTAAATAGGCAAATCAGAAGTCGGTTTATTAGTGACGTACTTGCTTGAACTCTTTTTAAATATTTTTAAAAAGTAATAATAAACAGGTTTATTTTCAATGGAGCAAAAATGTTTCGTTCTCAGAAAACTTCAATGAAGGTAAAAAAAAAAAAATTATAAGGATTTGAAATAATATTTGTATGACATGGAAAAATCTATGGAAAAAATTTGTTTGATTCGCATTCTTGTTTTTTTCCTTGCAAATTAAAAAAATATTTTTTCTTAAAGATGTATTAGGGGACTTCTATCTTCACATGACTCTATTAGAAACTTCCAAGCTAACTTTTTTATTCGAAACTTCATTTGAAAAGATATAAAAATGAAACTATTTCGAAACAAATTATTCATTAATATTTTTTTTTCTCTACAATTTTCTGGCTATTTATAACTTAAAATAAAATAAATGCTATTTAATTTAATTTAACAAAATAGTTCCTCGTAATTAATATCCTTAAAAGTGAATTGATGAGAAACATTCACATGAATAAATTCTGCAGTTTTTCAATTATATAAATATTTTCATGAATACAGATTATGAGAAGAAAATATGTTTTTCATATTTATAATAAATTTCTAATAAAAAATGCATTTTTTATGCATAAATTTATATACCTGTTCTATACATAATAATATAATCCATAAAGCTAAATCAAAATTATCAAATCTTAATGAATTTATCAATACACATAATACACCCTCGCATATAGAATAAAATGAGTGTTATTGGTAGAAATATGTAGTTTTTTCTATATTTTCAATAGTAATTAACTGATCGAGTATAAGCACTCTTACGGACACACACACGTATATAAATAATTATTTATTTAGGTGTGTATTTATATATATATGTGTGTGGGGGGGTATACAGAAGTTTGAAAGTAGTCGATAACTAACTAACATTTAAAAAAAAATTGAAAAACTACATTGCTCTTGAAAATTTATCTGCCAATAACATTCATTTGATTCTAAGCGACGTCACAATATATGTATTGGTACTTTCATTCAGATTTGGTAATGTTAATCTGAACTTTGCATAAGATTATTAAAATGTTTTCAGTCAGCTGATTATTGGCATTCTGATTGGAAATGTACAATATTTTCGTAGTACTATTCAGATCTTGTTTCTAAATAAGTTAGCTGCCTCTAAAACTTGAATCTAATTTCTGTGGTATGAAAATTTATTCATATTAATTTTAATCGTGTATTAACATTGAATTGTAGTCCTTAATCTGAAATTACCAACTTGCTGGACTTGTAAAATTTATTGTACTGAATTTTTGAAATTACTTTCTCTAACATTATTTAAAATATTTTTTTTTTATCAGGAATATATTATTTTTGCAAGTTAGAATCATTGTTCAAGCAGTTATAATGTAATTAGAGTTTAGAATGTAATCACTTGAAGCTGTCTGTAGAATCACAAGTTCTAATCACTTGAAGATACCTGTAGAGAACGAACTCTGAGCCTTGCTTCACATGAACTAATCTGCATGGTATCAGCTACATAAGAATTTTAATAAACTTCGCTCTAAAAACATTTTAAGATATGACTGACTGTAATATGTGAAGCATATTTTTTTATTCTGCTTTCATTTTCTGAAGATCAATATTCTCAACTAGATGTGAAAAAAAAATTCGTGAATCGATTCTAAAATTCGATTAGTTTAAAAAAATGTATAGTCCAAAAACCATGAAGGGAAAAATTATTTAATAAATACCGAAAAATGTCAGAAAAGGAAAGATCGTTTCTTTATTAAGAAACGAGAATAAAAACTCGAAATAATTAAGAATTATTATTGGTGTGTTTAGACTCTTGTTTATATTATTATTAATAATCGTATAAGAGAGCAATAGTTTACATACAGATAATAACTCAATTATTTCGAATTTTGTTCTCGTTTCTTCATATCCTTCATTCCAATACAAAAGTATAATTGATTTATTCGTTTTCATTTATCTATTTATATTTGTTTCGATTTCCGATTTGTTTGGAATTCTCAATAATTCTCAATTCTCTGTATTCTTTACATTTTAGTTCTCCCTGTTCTCCTCTCTTAATCGCATTAATAATTATGTTACTAATTACCGTTTTAGAATCAGTGAGAACTTAATTCTTTACATTCTCTTTTTAGCTTTTGCTTTACAGTACATTTGAATTCTTGTTATGAAATATGTTGTAGTAATAGTAACATCATAAAGCTATTAATATATTTCGTGTTAATTATTCATAGAATATAATATTATTTTTAGTTCAATTGTATTCTTTTTATCTTTTTATTCGTTTTTTGATTTTTATCTTCCTCATCCTTTTGGATGTAAGATCAAGAAAATTTTAGAGTGGATATCAATTTTTAAAAATTACTAAATTATTCAATTTTTTTTAATTTTATTTTCCAATTATATTTCGAACCTAATTACTTTTTAGAGAAAAATTGGTAACGAAAGAAAGAGAACCTGTTTTCATTTTTGTTCTATATTAAGTATTAAAAAATAAACTAATTATAATATTATTAATCTTATTTATGCAATTAAAACATTTATTATAGTTTAACTATCATTTGTAGAATCAAAATATTAATCTAACTATTAGTTTTTATTTTGCTAAAATATGTCTTAAAAGATTAATAGTTCGCTTTAATAATACTTGATTGGGTAAAAGTTCCTACAAAATACACACACCTGGATATAAATATTTAAAAACCATGGAAAACTTATCATTAATAATATGTAATCTGACCATATTTATAATGTTATTAATTTTAATGTCTTTTTCAAATAAATTAATTATAATAATTTTCTTAAAGAATTAGCGAAAATATAAATATTTCATAGGGAAAAATGAGTGCAATAAAATGTTATCTATAGATTCTGTAATCACAATTCATTACTCTACTTAATGATTAGTAGCCAAAAGATTTTAAAAACTTTGCCGTCTATATTCTATAAAAAATTAATTTACATTTTGAAACAAATAAAATTTCCTTTACAATTTTTGACATTTTACCAATGTTGCTGTTTATGAACAGAAATGTGGCTGTCAATGAATTCGTAAGAATTACAGATAATAATTCTTAATTTATGTGGATGGTTCTTCCTGCTTTATTGGTGATCAAAGAAAAGCATTTTCTAAAACAGAACAGATTTGTAACCCTGGAATTAAAATTAACGTCTTAAAGAACTACACTATTTGTAACTTATAATAAAGATTACATTTAGCGTGATCCAAAGATTAATTTTAGTTTGTATTAAGTATAAACTTGTAATATTTTTATTGATATCCTTTGAAAAATAGATAACAGCAAAGTGTTGGTCTTTTTTTTAAAACACAAATATAGTTTAAATCTAAATATGAGCTAATTACATCAAAAATATGTCTGCCAGTTGTAAATTAGGTATTAATTACATTATTATTTTTCGTGAATAAACTGAACGAAAGCAATAAATTGAGTTTTTCGTATAATATTTGTTGTTTCATCGATTTGTAGAGTAAAATATAAAGAGCTTTTGCAGTATTTCGTTTAATATTTTGTGACATATCTCTGATTTTGCTATGAATTATTATTCGAAAGTGGTATTTTAGAAATATCAATATCTGCTTATTCATAAATCATTATTTTTACAATTTCACTACAAGCTAGTATAATAATTTCTTCATCGATATTTAATTTAATTGTAATCAATTTACCTATTTCAAAAGAAGCTATTTGAGTTTTTCAGGCACAACGAATTGTTTTTTTAAAACTTAACTTAGATTTTAAAGACAAACACTTTTGAAAGTAGCTTTTATTTTTTGTTGAAAGCGAAAGATGGTTAGTCAACAAGTAACTTTGAAGTTTACTGGAAACCATAGCACTAATTGATAATTTACAATCACGTACGAGAAATCTGGAATAACCGTGTCATTTTCCATTGTAGATGAAAATTTAAATTTCAAGAAATCGTCATTGTATTTCCGATGAGCAACATATATTTTGGAGAAAAATATATCTTTACTTGTGCTCATCTGCCTCATCGCTAGTGTTATCATTATTACAATCGTTAAGCTTTCTTTTTTTTTTTTAATTCTTTATCCATTTTCGTAGGTCCTATTAAAATAATACTGCTAAAAATTATTACTAATCATGGTTATAATCGTGTATGAAAATTGCTTTTTAACTTTTATCGTTCAGCTTTTATTCCTATTTAATCTAAAGTAACTTCAAATATCTACATATATTCACCGAGAACAAAAAACCCCGTAATTTCGAGAACCTTCAATGACCGATGAAAAATCCCACTAATACCAGCAACATTAACGTCCCTAAAAGGCTGCTTACGATCTGCTAACGCCATCTGTTAGCAAAAGGAGAAAATAAAACCATTCTCATACTTATTTTTCACTTAATTTATGCTTTATTTGAGTGAGGTAAGGAAGTAGGCTTTTTGAGAACAATTGAAATTTCTTCACATGGGGCAAATATTTCACTTTACGAAAAGTCTCAATTATTGAAGAAAAGTTTTTAACTGTAAAAAAAATGGTATTTACTTGTAAGAACAACAGTTTTCTTTTACAATGCATTTTTCTTTAATATAAACAAACTTTACTCATAATTAAAAATTATCATTTTAATTTTTACTATATACATTTCTAAAATTTGGTGGCACTCAAAATATTAATGCCACAGTGGTAGATAATCATTGGTCTATTTACTGCACTGCACGTTTCAAAAATATATTAGCGAAGAAGTAAATTAAAGGATTTAAACTCTGTTCACACACATTTTAACACGAATTCTATAATATTTAACTTAAAAGCAAGAACTATAAACAAAATATATTTGTAAATCAAAGATTTTTTTTCTTAAAGTAATTGATTATAAAACTGATTTCATAATTCTCTATTAAATAATTATGCTCATATGAAAAGGTAACCTTAAGATATAAATCAAAGCTTACGTTTTTCAATTCTTGAAGGTTTTTTTAATGGACGACTGCTTTTGTAATTTAGATTTCTTCTGTGTCCCATCCCTCTTCTTTCGTAAATAGAAGATATCAATTACCGTCCCTCCCTCCAGTTTATGGCAACGTTTCCTCAATCATCTTGATCCCTTCGGAATGAGATTTCTTCTTTTATCTAAAGCTATTGGTTTTCTTCTATTACTAGTCGTTGTATCACCATTTCAATAACATCGTTCGGAGTTATTTGATCATTGTTTATCATCCATTCTGACATGTTTTTTACAGTGATATCTTCATATCACGGTAATTTTTTGATAACGTTTTTATCCTTCATTTCAGTTTCGCACATTTGCTTATGATCTATCTGCATGATCCAAAAGAATTTTCCATGATCCTACAATTAATTTATTTGGAATCTCTTCCCATGATTCCGATGATCACTTAGGATTTCAATCTTTTTCAGTGTGAGTTCGTAGTCTCCATTATCATCGATAGCTGATATCAATTAATTAAGAAATCTCTAGTTATTTTTTTAGTACGTCAAGGACACCCTGATCCATGAGCTGACAAACAACTGTTGCAATAGATGGTAAAAACAAAGCTTTGATCAATGGTCAGATGTGAAAATAGGTTGCCAAGAATTAAAAGATATTTTCTTGGCAAATTGTTGCTTTTCAGATATTTTTCTACAATTTTTACAAATTCATTTTAGAACCAAATCATAAAAATTTCTGATTTCCTCCATTTTTTTTTTGTGTAATATACGGGTAGTGATTCCAATTTTTTTTTTAAAATCTTTAGGTTTCTTAGATTTTCCTGTTAATGTCAACCTGAGCTTGTGATTGCCAGTTGCATTATTGTAAGACAAAATACTGACTCATTCCTTGCTTTTTAGTATTTTGGTGCTGCAGTTTTTTTTTTTCCAATGCAAGTATTTCTGTTGTATAACTATTCTTTCAAAATCTCCTTTTTACTATAAATTTAAAAAGAAGGTCGTTTAAAACTCAGGAACAGCCTCTTAATCAGATAATGCTATCCCACTTATTGTAATCTGCGGTATACTGAATCGTTTTTCCCAAAGATCTAATGATTCGTTATTGGCAATTAAATCTAAATATTCTCTTTCTATTTTTTTGCTTAAATTCCAAAGCTTTTTCCTGTAATTTTGTTTGTGATACAGGTATACCTTCACCCTTAAATGTTCAAGCACAGCACAAATAAAGTTTCCCAGATTTCTTTATGCTTACCTTTTAAGTATATTTTTTCTTACTTTAATTTTACTGCTATCAGTTTGTACAATACACTACTTTATGATTTCTGTTTGAATTTTCACAGAACCCTATTGGGAAAAACCTTTGTATTTTTCCCATTTCCTAACTACAAAGATATATTTTTTTGTTACACCAGGATCTTGTCGATGTATAGTGCATAATTTCTTCCCCATAGTCACTATAACTTTTTTTTCGCTTAACACCAATTTGTATATCTCCACTTTGGTACATTTAGAAACACATTAAACACACTTCAAGAATTATTTACGAATATTGTACGCACAGCGAAAATTGAGATACGTTATCACCGATGAAACAATCGACAATGAGCAGAAATTTGCTCATTAATATGAAACTTGTATTTTGAAAATGACACGACGAAGGATTGATTGTGAATGCCTTCTGCTTCAAATGGCTTGGCAATATCGCCAATGCTACACCCTGCCTTCCTCATTAAATTACGTTGGAAGAAAACTGAAGAGTAGTCTCAAACCGAATACCCTAGAGTGTATTTTATAATGAAATTTTATTAACATCTGTTTTTTATATCGTAGATTATTAAGATTTCTTGGAATCATACTTTAATTATAGTATTATATTTAGTTGTTGATTATATATACAAACATTGACTTGCTTTTGATTAAAGTGACATAAATCTTAAATTATTTAAGAACATTTTTTTTTGTTAATAACTCTAGAATGATGACAACTATTTATGATAATTGCAGTAAACAGAAATTATATTGGAAAATTTCTTCTAGTATCTTATTATTCATTTTAGCATTAAACTACTCGAATCTTAAATATCGGCAATGATGACCTAATGGTAATATATGCTTCATTTGTAATACCAAGGTAACTGTCATTTTTATTATCGCGATATCATTTCTTAACAAAACTTGATATAAAGGAAATCAACAATAAATATTTTTATGACATTTTATTGAAAATTCATTTCATAGTTTATAAATACGTACATAATTCTAATTATACTTAACAAATCACTAGACAAAAGGGCATGCATTTTCTTTATAGGCGCTCAATTAAAATTCACATGAGAAAATTAGCTAACAACACATTTTATATGATCAGTTTCTTTCAAATACGTCACAACACTATACGTATCGGTTTCAACATGTTTCACAAAATAACTTTAAAAGAATTGAAAACTATATTTTGCAAAATTATCGTGAGTGCTAAAGTTTCACAAGAAATGCACTTTTTGATTTCAAAATTAAAACAAAACGAAGAATGTTAAGAAAAAATATAGAATAAAAATTTTATTCAACCCATTTCTATTGTTTTTAAATGGGAAAAATATTTATTAAATTGTAAATTTATTTTATATGATTACATGTAAAGTAGTTTAAATCAAAATTCAATTTAATTTTTGAAAACTAAAACATTTAATCTTATTAATAATTAACTAAAACATTGAAAAAAATTTTATCTTTATAATTAAGCTTATTAATTTCCAAATATTTTTTTAATTCAAATATTGTTTTGTTAAAATTATTCATTTAATGATTAATTAGCATAAAATTTTTTCTAAACTGAAGTAGTTGACAAAATTATATTTAAAAGAATTAGCTTAAGCATATCATATATGCTTTATTATTTTCCTTTTCTTATGTTTTGAAATATGTCAGTATATTTCATCCACATTTATCAAAGATTTATACCTTACAAATAATTAATTTTGATCATTTTAAATATATATATATATATATATATATATATATATATATATATATATATGACACTATTTTCCTAAAATATTAATTTTTTAAATAATTTTAACCATTGAAAGGACTTTTTTAAATATTAAAGAACAGTTTCAGTTTGTGTTACAATATTTTTATGAGTTATAATGAATTATTAAAAACATTTTATGAGCAACAAATATCAATTACCAATGCATTTTTATTTATTTATTTATTTTTTATTTGGAATTTTAGTATTTAGCAAGTTATTTATTTTGTTTCGTTTTTACACCAAACTGTTTGAATTTAAAAGATTGTTTATTGAACTAAAATGTTTCATGTTCAGTAAGATTTATTTATATATATTTGTATGTATAATGTTAATAAATAATTTAGGGTACTATTGTATTATAAATATTTTTATTATTTCTCTAAAATTAACTAAAACATTTTGATTCCGTTTTATGTTCTAATAATTTTGATTTATTTGTTCTTTCATTAAGTAATGATTAAACAAAAATGAATTAATCTGACTCAATTTTGAAGTTAACACTTTAAAAAAGTAATAGTAGCATCTCCTGTAAATAAATAAGAAAATTTTCCTTAAGAAAAATGCAGAATATAAACGGGATAATACTAAAAAAATAAGATTAATTAACATAAATCATGCATATTAGATAATATCCATGGATAAATTCTGTAAGTACATCAAGAAATACATTACTTACACTTCAATTGTACAAAGAAAAATGAGTCACATTTATTTATAAATGCATTGCCATCCATTAATAATTATTTACATGAAATACAAAGCACATAAATAATGTCATTTTGTTTTATATTTTTCTGAATATATTGACACAAGACACAGGAAATTTGAATAACAAATTTACAACATGCGATTGGAGTATAATAGTTCGCAACAAATATAAAAATAACAGATGACTATGTAGAAATCTTTATTTTTACATACAATGTGCTTACACATTCTATTTTCTGTCCTACCTTCCAATTTAATTTATGTGATTTTTCAAATTAATTGTGTGTTACTTTAGCATATTTTTAAAAATATATTTAAATATAAATTTCCATAAAATACAATGACATTAAAATTTCTGTAGTTTTTTCACTTGAACACACTTGAAATATTTTTTGCTTATTTTTAAAGTTTTGGTTTGGATACATTTTGAGATATTTTTAAATACACCTCCCAAATGACGGACCTTTATTAAATTACGTATATATATGATAAAGATATTTTTTAATATCAGTTTACAAGAAAATCCATGGCTTAAGCCATTATTTACTAAAAAGAAGTTTTCCTAACTTATTAAGAGGTAGAATGTGATATAATAATTTAGAATAAATTTATATAGTGTGTGAAATTAACAATTTTATTTATTTTCTTTATTTACCTGAAAATTAGTACAGTTTTTATTATAATGTTTAAAATATAATTTCATAAATGAACATGATGATAACTTATCTTTTCAATTTTTTAAAACTGATTTCATTAAAGACTAAAGTGAAATACGTAGTATTTATTGTTAATTAATATTAATAATTAGATATTCTTTTATTTATGAAATGATAAATGATTCTGGATTAATAAAAGTTAATCAAATCCTGGACATCTAAGAAAATTTTGTACAAATCCTACTGCTGATTTTGAAAATTCGAGGAATTCACGTGATGAATGTTGTATTTAGTAATAAAAATCAGAAGGCGTCTTAAAATAATCTATTCCCCGATCAATATTTATTAAATTTAAAAACGCTTAAATGGAAGTTTTTATTTTTTGTCTTATATAAATTTGCAATTTAAAGTTATGTAGATGCATGGTTATTTACTAAAGTCTTAAGCTTTTCTTGAAATCTTAAAACGTATATTTTTAAAATTTTTCTGCTTAAATAAATGCATTAAAGTGTTATATAAAGTATTTGAAGTTTTTTGAGAGAGATGATTTAAACGCACATCAAAAAGAACATAAAATACCTTTCCGAATTTAAAATAATCTTTGTTACATTTTGATAGTTATTCAATTTTATCTTCTTTAATCTTTTTCAAATCAACAAATAATGATTTAAATTTCTAATAATTCCTCAAATGTTGAATTAACAATATATCGGAATGAGATATAGTCGATTAGATATATTTTGAATTATTGTTAAAAATTAAATAATATTTTATTAGTATAATGATAATTTGAATGATTAATTTCAGGTTTTAAGCATAATTTATTTGTCCAAAACTCTAAGCTCTTTCTCTGTACAATATTTCACCTTTCGATTAAACATGTAGAATCCAATCTTTCATTTTGGAAAATACATTGAAAATTGTACCAATCAGTCATAACTGAATTATTCCTTTTGAGCACCAATTCTGCTTGATATAAGTAAAAAATTCACCAAATGTACACATATTTTCGTAAATTTGGTCAGACTTTCACATTTTTCTCGAAACCCTTCTCTATCCTACCTGGTCTACCTGTGCGTTCCTCTGTCTATGTGAAAATACTCCTCGCATCGATAAGGTATGATCAAATGCATTTATACACATATAAAAAATTTTCTTTTTTTTATCACACTTTTCTCTATTCTCGCTTGTGAGATGATATATCTTACAAATTCTTGGGTTGAGTCGCTTAATACTGGTGAGGGAATTTGTTACAAAGGAATTAAAAATTGTCAATAGACATAAATTTAAATGCAAATTAACGACGTTCACAAAAAGGCTTATAATTGTGCAAATATTAAGTAGTTGAAAGAGAGAACATGATACGATTGCCAGATATTGTTAACAAATTTGATACTTACAAACAAACATAGTTGTTAGTGTCTTCACCGTAACCGAAAACAAGCTATATTTGTCGCAGTTTATAATACTTGTGCTACTTTTCTATAACAGATAGTATCACGTTCTCCATTCTTTAAACATTTAATAGTGTTCAAAAGCTATATAGAAACATATTTAAACAATAATGTTTTTGTACAAACTATATTTTTAAACAATAATGTTTTTGTACAAAAATAAAATCCCTTCTGCCATACTCAACTAAGGAAAAAATGCTTTTAAAATTGTTTTCCTAACGATTATACTTTCAGCTGAAGATGGAGATGTTTTTTTTTATGGTGGAAGGGATTTTTCTCACATATAACGTATCGAAATGTTGATAAAAAATTAATTATGAAACGATAATATTTTAAATTGAGAGATACTTGAATAAATTTATTTGTCTCCTTAAATAGAGATGAGTAATTAAGTAAGGTTATATGTGTCAATTTTAAAAATTAATGAATTGAATAAAATTATTATAATTCTTGCCTTATTATTGACATTATCTCAAAAACAATATATTATTCATGCTCGTTTATAAAAGCAAAGAATATATGAAAATAAACCTTTTGAAATATAATTGACAATTTAAGTAGAAATACAAAAGTACCAGAGACAAGACAGTAATAGACATGCAATGTTTGTGAGCTGTGCT
The DNA here is from genome assembly GCA_026290005.1 of Latrodectus geometricus. Lineage (NCBI taxonomy): Eukaryota > Metazoa > Arthropoda > Arachnida > Araneae > Theridiidae > Latrodectus > Latrodectus geometricus. The sequence continues at coordinate 202,576 of JAPDSC010107470.1, forward strand.
ATTTATAGTTGCAACAACTTATTCTGTCATCAGCAAAAACATTTAGAGTTTATAAGACCTTCAAAACACTTTATGAAAAGAAATGGTCAAAGTTCTTGTTCAGACTAACTACATTTACGAAATATCTTGAGAAACAACTTTCTGCAAGAGAATGAACGATGATAACAGTGAATACCACTAAAGAAAAAAAAAATATTCGTTAGAAAAGCATTCACAAATTTGTAAATTCGTCTCTCAAAAGAGCGAATGGTCCATTAAAATTGTTGTTAGATCACTGAAGAATACGTATACAATAGGACACATTCAAAACTCAGACGCGAAATGCAGTAGAGAAATATCACATGAGCTCCTCTTCTGGAACTCATAGTCTAGAAGCGGCAGAATCTTTAAACATGGCTTCATTTGGTGAGACGAAGCCTTGTCTCTCCCATATTCTGTAAGCTTCTTCATCTGGCGTCATCCCATCTCGTACTACCACTATTTGGTTCTGGCCGTCAGCTGCTGGAGATTGGGGTACGAAAATGTGGGTGGCTGGACCGGAAATAGATACATCACCTTCTTCGGCAACATCTTCATCATGATGCCAACCCCTAGCTGGGGGTTGTGGCACCCCATGAGAGTACCTGTCAGTCATCGTGTGATGGTGGTGGTGGAGGTGATGATGCGAGAGATGTCCGGTTGATCTATCCGGCAAAGAAGCAGTGTCACTGAATGGAGAATGGACACCTGGACTCCTGATAAACTCACTGTCCCTGATAGAAGGTGAAAATGAAGGCATGACGGATGGGGTCGTGGGTCTTACTTGAAGAGGTATCACTTGACAGGAATGGCGGTCCTGACATTCTCCCAAATTCTGACCACGTTTTTGGTTGGTGCTGTTCATATCGGAAACGGTAAATTTCACCGGCTCTTTTCCACCTAAGAAGGAACTCAGAGTTCTTGGCCAAGAATTTTGCTTATCCAAATCTGGTGGTGAATCCTGTTTGACATGTCCGAAAAGACTGGATGCTTTGGAGGCATAGATTTTGCGATCCAAAGTGTTTGCTGCAATCTTGTCTCTCATTTCTGCTTCATCATCAATGTATCCGATAGAAGAACCGTAGGAACTTCGACTCTTCGGTTCAGCAGGTAACGAGCTCAATTGAGTATCTTTGGAGGAAGAAGTTTCCTGAATTTCATTATTGATCGCTTCGCGGTAGGAGTGTTTGTCTTCATGGTCACTATCAGTTGTTTCTACAACAACAGCTGGATTTAAGCCGAAAGAATAATGACTAGTAGCCACATCCGTAGCTGGATGATCGCTTCCCATTTTAGATTGGTCTTGTGAAGATTCCGAATTTGATCTAAAATAAAATAAGCAAATTACTTATGGTATTACTAATAGTATATAAATTACTTATAGTATTGATATAAATTAAGAAACTACTATATATATATATATATATATATATATATATATATATATATATATAT
>JAPDSC010107470.1:204058-250206 GCA_026290005.1 Latrodectus geometricus
ATATATATATATATATATATATATATATATATATATATATATATATAGATTATTTAGTTTAAATGTGTGTTCTTCGATAGTTGCAAGCAGTTATTATTAAGTGACAGATTTTTCACCAATAAAATCTTTGATTTAATGCTAATTAAGTTTTTTATTTATTTATTTATTTTTTTACCAAAATACTTTAAATATTAAATGTAAACAGGCTGTAGCAACAGACACATAATTTGTGAATATTTTAATTGGAAAAACTCATACATGATATTAAATAATTTTCTTCCAAAACTAAGTATAATAAGAAATATTTTAATTTTTGGACTCCGAACTGAATTAGATAAGATGCAATTTGTTGCACAGATAAATTGAAGGGTGTTACGTAACAATCATTCACAATTTCGTGTCAAGAAACGAGAAATTACATCAAGAAATATGCAATAACGTAGGTAAAAAATTATTAGAATATTAGCACACGCATTCTTTTGTTAAAAGAAATCTGTTTCAGGGTCTTTCAGAGAAAGGATTGACCATTCGGAATACTTGCGTGCTATGGGATTCATTTGAACAGGACATTCAGTTAAAGATGTTGTTTGGTTCTCTAGCGTTGATCATTCCGTTATTTCACGATAAAGAAAACATTGTTGCTGATAAAATAGCATGAAAAAATAAGTTTTGAGTGTTTTTAGTTACTGTTTGCTATTACTAAGTTGGCATCATGAATTTTGTATTGAATTTCATTTTGTTTATTCTGTGATTATTTAGCTAGTACATAATAGAAATTATTTCGAAATATTCCTTTGATGATCGAATAACATACTTTTGAATGGTGAAATTAATTAGAATTGTATCTTGATACACTAATCGAAGCGCTATTATTTGTTAAATAAAGTAACATTATTACTTGGTTTGATAAAAAAATTTTATTAATGAATATCATTCGTTTAAATTAAAATTTAATTAAGAGTATGTAATTTTATAATTCTCTCTAAATATCTTTTAAGAATTTTGTTCAAAACTAAGTATGCTAGCTGCTCATACTTTTGAATACAATTTCTATTATTAATATTAGCTTAGAAATTATAAAGACATTTATTTAATCTAATGTGTTCGTTTGCAAAATTTCACATCAAAGTATATCTTGATAGTTAAAAAAGTACCTGCTGATACTTTTGTTCTTCGATCCTCTCCTAACTTTTTCTTCCTTGCTAGTCGTGCTTTTCAATGTATTTCCGCTGCTACTGAAAGTCAACAGCTGAGCTGAACCCCTGTGTGTTGTCGCGTAATCCAAAACTACTTCTGAAGGAATGCTGGGCAACGGATCGTCGTACCCGACATCACAACACTCGTCTTTGACGACAGCTGTGACGTCGACTGGAATGGATCCCTTTTCACCCCAAAAAGCATTGGTACTAAAAGCTCCAGTGTTGGTCATATCAGCGCTGCCCAAACGTGTGGTGGTCGAGTGGCCATTTTGCTTATTGTGTCCTGAGTTGGAATTACCAGACCAGCTTCCAGGGGGAACCATTCCTCGGTACTTCTTGAAAGTTCCAGTTTTAAGAAGTTGATACCTGATCAAAATAGATATTAATTCCTGAATCGCATAAAAATTTCATAGCTGATTATTTAGACCATATAAACTTATTATATAAAATCAACTATTAATATATATTTTGATAATAAATTGCAACTTTTAAAGTTACCTCTAATACATAAAACTGCAATCAATTTAACATTTGAATGATTGTAAAAAATGAAATAAATTTTGATTTCGTAAAAATAATATGTATTTTTTTAATTATTAAAATTTCTTAATACTCATTATAGTTCCATAAAAGTTATTGTAGAAAATTAAATTTTCTCTGACATCTCTGGTCTAATAAAAAAGAACAATATATTCTAACTTAGAAGAAAATAATTGTAACACTCTTAAATTTTTAAGAACATTATGCACCATTTAAACTAATATCCATTTTGAAGAACAAATACAACCATATTAATTTTAATATTGTTACATTTTTAAATATTTAGAACTGCTGATTAGAATCGCAATATTTTATCGGCTTGAAAGCACAACCTGGTTTTATATTTTATTATATAATAAAGAATAACAACTTGGCATAATCTAATATACAGTTACATTTTATAATGGATAAAAACGGACTAAGATATCAAAAGAAAACTATTTAAAAAAATTAAGATTTTTTATTCCTAATTGTTTTCCATCAACAAATAACAGAACAAATATTTTATATACCCTTCTTTCTTTAGTGTTTTATACATTTTTAAATAGTTGTTTTCCATTAATTAAACTGACATTTAGCCCTATTTAGAATGCAAAAATAATAAGCATATTCAATAATATTCAATTGACAAAACATTTTTTTAAATTAGAGGTATTTTCAATTTTGCGTTATTAATTTCAACAAAGCTTTTCTTAAATGCAACAAAAGCGTAAAATGTAGCCAGGAATAGAATAAATTTCTTGGTTAACCTACGAAATTATTTCTCTTATTTTAAATTTTAAAATCAAACATATTCATGTAAAAAGAAAAATTTATTTTAAAGAATAAAATACGTACACGTATTTTATTCTAAATTTAAACTTAGATGCAGAGCTAAATTCATATATTTTTCTGCAATTATACACATTAATTTACAACATATAGTTTTTCGAACTTATGTATGTAACCACTAATATATAAATTATATGCAATTAATGTTTTTGCTCCAAACTACCATCAAAGTAAAATATGAGCTAACTAAATGAAAAGATAAAGCCTGCTGAATATAATGTTAATTATCAACATAAAAGTGAGTTTTAATACCCTAAATAATATTAAAAAATAATTCATGTTCGGAATTTTAAATTAAAAATTTCAATTTTTACTTGCGATTGGGAAATTTAAATTAAAATAGAAGTATTATAGTTATTGAACTTCAAATATTTTACGAATTTTATAGGATTTATCTCAAGTTTTAAAGGCTATCTTACTAAAAAATATTTGGTTATATATTGAGCTGTGTCCCACCTTAAAAATTTACTTTTATGGAATTGTATAAATAATTCCTATTTATAGTTAATGGAAATGTCCTTACCAAGCACTTCTGGCTTCAGGATATTGCAAACACCTGACAAGAAATATGAGGAAACCTTGCAGGGAGTTGGCAACACAAAATATGTACTGAAACACTAGCCTTGCTTCACCCACGGCGAAAGCTCCAAAAACCCAGGAAACTCCAAGTAATACCTATTTAATGAAATAGTTCCACATATTTAATTATGTTTTTAGAAATTTTTTTTTTAAATTATATTAGCTACTATTTTGTTTTAAAGTAAAATTGTTTCAATAAACATAAAATCAATTTAACAATCAAGTAAATTAATTTAACTTTCAAATAATTTTATATAATCCGCATACATACCAACATATATTTTATGTGTGTAATTATAAATTATTTACATATACATAAAGATATATGTATCTTTTAAGACTTAAATTTATGTTTGATGCCATTTGGTCTTTTTGTATAAGACGTAAAATGTATATAACATAATATATATTTATAAGACATAGAGTATAATGTGAAATATACTTTAAAAAATTCGAGTTTCCAACCTATTGAGGAATACTGAAAAATTAAATCATAATATAAAAATATTAAATACTATAAATCTTAATTTGAAGTTAGTTTAAAATGAAGTATTATACAAACTGGATGTTATTAGTACACTGATAATAATTTTGATAATAAATAATAAAAGTTATAATTTGATGCTCAATAATTATTCACAATGTATGTTTCTTAATTAAATTGCATCATTAAAAAACAATTTTTTCATTTTCGATATCTATTCTATTCAAGTATCATAAATGGAATTCATTAGATAGATTATTTCGAACGCATTTTTTTTTATAAATCTTGCAATGACTTCAATATTGCTAAATAGAACACTTTGTCGCAGCTTTTAGTAGAAGTTTTTCAGACTGTCATAAAAACATATTGAGCATTCATGCAGTTTGCTAACCGACAGGATGCTTTTCAAATTAGGGGACAATCTCATAGAAGAAATTGTGTAAAACATCTAATCTAATGAACATGTACACAAAAAGGCAAAGCACAACCCAAAGCACAAAAAGATAAAACACAAACCTTTCAATATGTACACAAAAAGCTAAAGCACATAAAAAAGCTAAAGCACAAAAAGGTAAAGCACAGCAACGAATCTCGAAAAACGAGATTCGAATCGAGATATGAATGAATCTCGTTGCTCAAGAAAAGATACGTGATTTTGGTCATTTTTCTCCGACAAGCACCAAATTACCAATTGGTTATGATGAAACTCAATGCAGTGATTAATAGCTTTATACGTTTAAATTCTATTCTTTTTTAAATTATAATTAAAGAAGCTTGTAAATTTCATTGATTCTTTAAAGGTCTACTTTATCCTATCGTAATAATGTAGACCTTTAATTAATTACTTTACTAGCTCTATTGAAGTTATCTGGCATTAGACTGTTTCTTCAATAATTGTTTGTGTAACAGCTGTGACACACTTTTAAGCATTTAAATACATTGAAGCGATTGATTTCGATTGGTTGAAATAACGGGTGACAACATTTAATTTCAATTTGAGAGTCTACTGCTACAGCCTGTAGAAAAAAATCCTTCGTTGTGTATCATTTACTTTTAAAGAGGCAAATTAGTACATATTTTAAAACATTCAAAAACTCACTTCTAGACATTTAAATATACATAAACAATTGATTTTTTTTATTGCTGTAAAATCGAAATAACGGATGACAAAAATTACAAAACTTTGAGAATCAATAGCATACATAGCTTTCTCCAATTAATTAATCAATTAAAAAAATTATTCAAATTTATTCTGAATATTAATCTGATATAATTGTGAATACTAATTATTATTAGGTGATTCGCTTTTCATCTAATAAAGAAAACTTAAATCCAGCGCAAATGAATAATCATTTTTTCGTTAAAAACAAATACATCTTTTTGTTAAATATCTTTACGTTAAAAATGTTTTACCATCACAGTCTTTTCCACGTTGGCAATTATCTGACCGTTCTAAGACTTGAAAAGTTATCTGAATCAACTTTATATTTTTACAAATACAGAGGTTTTGTTACGCAATTATAGTTTCTCACTTGAGAAGCAATATTGGAGGGAAAAATACTTATTCTTACCATGACCGTGAAAGCGCCTCTGACTTGGGCAGTTGTGACAAGGAACTTATCTTTCTTGCTGCATTGCGGAGGTTTCTTAGCGGATACATTCCTTGGCGTGAAAAGAACACGTGTCACCATGAGGAAGACAGTCAAGTTGACAAAGAGAATGAGGCAGGATGGTCCCAAGAAGCTGATGTAATACACATAAGGATTTGCTGCCGAAAGCATGCAACTAGAGAGAAAAAAAAGAAAGGAAAATTTGTAGTTATCGAAATATAAAATATGAATTTTAGAGTTTTATGGTATTTATAATTACTTTACTTAATAATTAATATTGCTTACTTTAGTACCTTTAAAAAGAATTATTAATGCCTGATGTTTAAAAATGTGTTATAAAATAGATCACGATTAAAAAAATTATTAATTTTAGAGGTAAGAATCACGAACATAAAATATTCCATATAAAGTGATTCTTCAATGCTCAAAATGTCGATGTATGTAGTAAGTAAGTAAAAATGTCTTAGTTTTACATATTTTCACGGAAAACTCTCTAAGCCACCAATTCACAAAAAAATATTAAATAACATTTGGGAAAATTAGAAAATTGTGTTAATGTTAAATTATAGCTTAAGTTCATAAAATTTTAAAATTAATTTCCTAATGAACAGAAAATAGTGAAAATTCTATGATAATTTTGGTATGGAGAAAACGCTCACAAATAATTTAAATCTAAACGATATTCACTTTATTTTAATGATTCTGATAGAACTAATGGCTATTTCAATAAATTTTATCTATTTTTTTTTTTAAAGGAAACCACCGTTCCAGTTTTTTCTAAGTTTTTTTGTTTATTTATTTTACATTATTTTAATTTTAATAAATTAATATTTTGAGTCAACTTAGTTAAAAATTTTACTAATTTAGAAATTAATATGAAATCCTAATTTAATTTACGAAATAATTCTAACAATTATACAGGTACAAATCTCATGAAGTTTGTGATAAATCTTTACTACAAAAAGATTTATCTCGAGCATGTATGGGGTAAATATTAACCAGTAAGTATAACAAGTAAGTAATTATCTTATCTTGTATAAAATTATAAAATCAATGTCTATTTTATGTAATTCTCATTGCAAATTTTAATATGTACTTGCACATTAATTATATAAGCTGTTAATTTTTATTTTAATATTTTTACTTTTATTTCCTAAGTAAAAGAGGAATATTTTAGAATTTTGACTTCTATTTAAAGATGGGAATGATATAAATATAAAATTTACAGTCATAGTTATCAAATTAATATAAATATAATATTTGTTAAAGTATATAATTATGTCAAAATGCAATTTAATTTTCAATTCATTTAATTTAAAATGGTTATAGATATGATTGTATTTTGCTTTAATAATTGCTACAGATTATCCAAAGTTATTGTTTAACGTATTTATTTAAAAGTAAAAACATATCTATTTACTTATTTACAATAAAAACATATCTATGTACTATAACAATGAAAAGAAATACCAATGAAAAATATTATGTTTTCTAGAAGGAATTTTCCTAATTGATTGTAAAATTTGAATGAAATAATTTTAATTCAAGAAAATTACACTAAAATTCAACAAATCGTTACATAATAAATTTTCATTCTAAATTTTATTCATTAAATTTCATTCATAAGAAAGGGATATGGACAATTTTTCCGGGTTCCCTTGTGTTCCGAATAAAAATTTAGGTGTCATCGACAAGATTTAATTATTTTAATTTTTAATCATTTATAAAAAATTAATTTTTTAAAATTTCTCTTTTTTTCCTTTCCAATTTATTTATTTATTTTGCTATTGGAACAATCGGAGTTATTTTCGTTTCTCCATTTGCAACAATCTTGAATTCGTGCTGCCATCTATCAGCAAATGATATTACTAATATCTGCTAAATATTGATTTTTAAGTGAATAATATTTCCTGTTTTAATATATAAATACATATAAAAATGATTTCTAAAAATAAATATTATAATATATATATTTATTTTAGTAATTTCATGTAAAATTTAATGTTTTTTATTTTAAGTATTGCACATTGTTTTGAATAATCTTATTCATTTATAATTGTTTTAATAAACATCTCTCCAACTCATTAATTTGCATATAATTAAAATACAAGTAATGGAATAACTATACTAATAATTACAATAAGCAACTTTGTTAAAAATTAAATAAAATTCTATTATACACTGAAAAAGCATACCCTAAGAAAATCTATTTAACAAGCAAGAAAAATAATTTCATTCTGTTTTAGCACTTACTATTCGTTTTGATTGTAGTAAACTTCCCAGTCCATGAGAACAGTAATCCCAACTATTATAAAGGGTATTCCTGTCAAAAGTATGAAAACATTAATAAAAAATATTCAAAGTGTATAAAATATGTTTTATAATATTTGTACTGCAATTAATAGCATAAAAGTATTTTTGAAAATGATTTTCATGTTGTGGCAGAAGTTATATTTACGATTAAAATTTACGATTATTTATATTTACGATTTTTTTACGTATAAATATCTCAAGCATAATTTCGTCATATGAAAAATTTGTTAAAAAATAAGAATATAATTTCTTATGCTTTTTAAAATTTTGTATATGCTCAATATTTGTATGTACATTTCTTAAAGTTTATTTTTCAATTATTCATTTTCCTATTTTTTGGATTATTTCTTTAAAAAGAAAAAAAATTCTAAATTTCATTTTTTGCGGATTGCTAAGATGGAAGGAACTATTGAAAAGGAATACTTAGGCTTTAAAACAGGTAACTGAAAATGCTCAAGTTTTACTTATTACAATTGGAAAAAGTTAACGTCATTTAAAAATTTAAAAATGCAATATAATATTGCAAGGATGCTTTTCGAATTACATAGAACTGTAAATATATAGTAAATGAAAGTAAAACTATTTTATTAAGCAAAATTAATAGTAAGTAAGAAGTTTTAAAGCATATCTTAAAATCATTAGTTTAAATTTTGTATTTATTATTATTATTACTTTATCATTCTATAAGCGCATATGTCACACTAAAACATAAGACATTAAAAGAATTAAAAGTATTTATGTACTCAAATACATTTATATTTGTTCAGTTTATTTAAATACAATTCAACTCACATTATTTAAATTTATTAAATTTACATTTATTAAGTTTCATTAATTCAACGATATTTTGAAGTAATTTTAAACAAAATCCAATGAAAATTCCAATATTAAAATATTAAAACAAATATTTTTAAATATTACATGTTATAAAAATTAATTTTTGGCAATCAAATATGTATTCGTTTTCAGAACATATTAGTGTTAATGGAATTTTTGAAGTTAAATTCACTTGTAAAAATATAAAGAAATAAAAGATTTAAAAAAAAAATCAAGACTTAATCACAGTACATGAAATATTATTTCGCTTTTTAAACTTACAATTTTCAGTTGTATATTTTACAATGTAGCAAAATTAATTGTCACAGTAAATTTAAAATTCTCTGCTACTTTATTAAATTTATTTTAAAAATAAGATTAACGTATGGAAAATATTTGCATTATACATGTTTCATACTCTATTTTATGAAATCGTATCATTTTAACTATATTTATTTTATATATTAGAAGTAAGAAATAAATACTAATATTTATCAAATATTTTGAGCTCCTTTGAAGAATTTATCATAACAACACTGGCTATGTTTTTAAATACATGTATTTAAAAGAGAATGTAATTACCCCATGCTAAAATAGCTCTTTTAAGCATAAAGTGTGATTCAGAGGAAGCGAAAACGTGTATCAGCAGCTGGTACATGTTGATGGCTTCCACGCACATCCAAGTCAAGGTAGAGAGCAGGAAGTAGTGGATGAGGACTGCCACTGTGGCACACACATCGACACCCCCTAAGACACGACCTCTCTGAGAACCCAAGACAAAGACTGTATTCATCATCAACATTGAAACACACAAATGAATCAAGATTTGCCCCGGATGATCTCTGTTTAAGCATCTAAAAATTATAAATGTTTCAGAAGTTATTCTTTGATTTTTTTTTTTTTTTTTTTTTTTACAGATAAAACAAAGGAAACAACAACAAGGAAATTTAGTAATTTCTGGTAAATTACAGGGAAAATAAAAGCTAGTAAATACAGCTTTATAGGAATTTACGTTCAATACATTAATGACTTACTATTATTACCGTATCATGGCTTAAAGAATATATTAAATTCAAATATTGAGAATTAAAAATCACAACTTATAATAAATACTTATATATGAATATAAAAATCATAATATCATATATATGAATACAAAAGTCATAATTTATAATAAATACTTACAATAGCTTCAACTTTTGCATTACGAAATTCAACGTTAACGATACATACATTTAAATTTCGTAAACGTAAAATAATCGTAAAAGAAATAATAAAAAGTATACAAATTATAATAAATAATTTTTATCATTATTGTTTAAATATTATATAGATGAATGCAAAGTTTTTGTTTAGTAAAATAAATATTAAATAAATGTAAAACAATTGAAATAAATAAAAACTTTTTTTGATGGCAAATGCAAAAAATTATTTTGTTTTACAATGTATTAAACTAAACAGTTTTTCTCTGAGGAAGAATAAAAATTTTCCTTCATTAGCAAAATAATAAAAAACATTAATTTGATAAAACTAAAAACGAATGAAATTTAAAAATGCTTGTTCACTAAATTATAATAAAAGCATAATAAATAGCATACAAAGATAATAAAAACACTATTTATAAATAAACAAAAACAATATTAAGCGAATATGGAAAATGGGTTAATAATTAAACATATTTTTAGCTAAAATATGAATAAAAAATTAATCAGGTTTCCAGCACAAATATGAAACAAATATTAGATAAATTATTATATATAGCATAAGATAATTGTAGGATGTCATTTAAATTAATTTTAATAATTTCCGTCATTCCTTTGTTATTCTTATAATCAAATAAAATATAAATATTTACGCTGTTTAAACAATATTCTATATATATCTTACTATTATATACGTAGATATATATCAAATACGTATTTTATTAATCGTTATTATAAAACAAACATTCCAATAGACTTTAACAGAGAAAGTTATTTTAATATTTTATTCAGCATTGATGCTTTTGGAAGTACCATAAATAAAAAAACTAAAGTTGAAACAAGAATTCATTGTTATGTAATAAACGGGAATAAAGAAAAATAAAATATCTTCACATATGTTAGTATTGTTTAAATATTTAAATAATATTGAATGCTACCATCTATCAATGGCTAAAATAAATAAAATATATTTTTTATGAAACTGTTTATACTTTTTCACTAAAGCTTCAGACACATGCTGCCAGATGGCAGCACCAGCTAAAGCGTTTTAGCTACACTGTATAGAGAATTTGTGTGTAGAATAAATAAACGATATTTACCTGAACATAGAATAAGTGATAATTGTTAAAACGAGTCCGAGCATCGATAAGCCACATCCAATGTAAGAAATTATTGAAAGAGTGAATAGGTGATCTGGATTAATACCGTCATTTGGTGTAGGATCCTACCAAAGAAAAAATTTATATTAAAAAATATATTTTAATAATATACAAAAATTAACATACAAAATATGAATATTTAATAACCTATTTAAATTTAATGTAAACTTTTTTACAGTCTATAAAAAATATCATTTTTTGCTCTATTGAAGATATTTTCAATGTTAAAATTAATATGTAGTTTTTAAATTTATTATCAGAAAAGAAACACGTTTCTACTCAAAGATATATTTGTAAGAATTAAATTTATAATTAATAAACTTTCCCAGAAGAATTAACTATGCCTTTATTATATAAATCTTGAAAATTTCTGTTTATATATTTAACAAAAAAATTAAATCAATATAATAACCAAAATTAATCATTGTCAACAAATAATCAAAAAGGGATTTTCTTATCTATCTAAAACAAATTGGAAATATTTAAAACAAAAAAAAATAGAAAAAAAACTGGCTATGCTGTCACGAAAATTTTTGATTAAAATATTTTCACAAAATATAACAAGAAAAATTAAAAATTGTGAGAAGAAATTTTAATTTAAAAGTATTGTAGTCGTAGAATTAACGCATATTAACTAGTGTTTTCTTTATGTTCAAACTGAAAATGAATCTCAAAATAATATTAATTATACTTACCAACAACAAAGAGAATGATGTCATATGAGAAGAAAGACAAACAGTTGAGTTTCCACTTTGGTTCGTTATCAAACCATCGGTCGACCAAACACGTTCTGGAGTGAAATAAGTTATTTAATAAAATAGGATTAATTAAGGTAGAGAATATAAAAGTAATGATTAATATTTTTGATTGAAATCGATGGAAGCAACAGGACTAAAGGACGCATTGTATGAATCTGATAGTTTTTGTTTTCTTAAACTAAATATGTTAACTGCAGTATACTAAGGCTACTTTCTATTACTTCTATTATCTTTATTTAAAAGCTATCAGTTTTACCAAGCAACTTAATTTTTTCGACATTTTGTATGTTAATACTCTTTTATGTACTAAATAGTAGGTAACTATTTAGTTAAATACTACATAATAATACTAAACCAACGTTTTTTTCCCCCCATTATCACATTGTTATAAATGTCTATTGAAGACGAATATATTTTCAAGTATATTAAAATTGGATAAATGTACACACGCATGCGTATATAATATTAGCATTAAATATTAGGAACACATAAAAAGTAAAAAAAAATTAATGTAATAAAAGAAAAATATCAAACAAGCTGTAATATATTAATGGATATCAATTACAAAGTTTTAAATTTTAAGAATATAAAAATAAATTAAAAATATATAAAGTAGATGTAAAATTAAATTGACTAAATTTAATTAGTAGGAAATTAAATAAATTTTAACATAAATAATAAATTCTACATCAAAATCGAAACTTTTTAAAGAAATAAATAATTGTATGGTGCTGCTATCTATTATGTTTTATGCAAACTAATATGCTTTATTATGAGAAAGATAGATGGCAGCACGATAAAAAATGAAACTTTTAGCATCGTTAATGTTTAAAAAATAAAAGAAACTACTTTTTTTGTATCATCGAAGAAAATTTATGTTAGCATTTTGTATTAAATTTTTGCTCAAGAATAATTTAATGATTTGACATTTTCGTATTACTCAAGCAAAATTTTTTAAATTTTATGTAAACTTATAGTGTTATTAATAAATTTATCCTGTTGAGAGAAATAGCTAATTTTTCTTTGCTTATTTTATTAAACTCCCTACCATTTTCTTTCCAGTAAGCACAATATACTCGAGCATTTGTTGGCGATGGAAGCACATAAATTAAAGGACTTGACAAATTGGAAACTGTAGCATTTAGTATACTGGCTTGAAGAACTCGACGTCCTGAATAAAGTAAAATTGCATAAAAAATTATTAATATAAATATTATTAATAAAATATTATTAATAGAATTGAATGCCCAACTGTTCTTCAAATACATGAGAATAAAGAACTAACCTGAGAAACCAGAAGTTCCTGTATATAAGCAATTATATCGCTGCCGTCTGTAATTATTATCGTAACAGTGCTGCCATCTAGCAGTGGGTTTTTCACGAAAAAACTTATCATTTTTGTAGGCCACGAATTTTATTCTCAATTCTTGGTATGTTTGGTTTTGGGCCAATAATAAAGCTTCTATTGGTATCGTCAATTCTGCATCCTAAAATAAAATCAAGATAATATATTATTATTTTTATTTATATATAAATTAGTTTTTATGATTTTTCTTATAATTTTCTATAAATGAAATTAAACATGAACAATATGGGGAATGTAGTAACAAATTTGGAGTGCGATAAAACATGTAGATTTAAATGCAATATGTTAAATAGAAATTCAGATTTTTCATAATGAAAAAGAAGAACAATAATTTGATAACTTTGTTTCATGATTATTAACATAATTATAACATAGTTCATAAATTATTAACCAAATTATAAATTATTAGAAACTTTATGCCTAAAATTGTACAAAAGGATATAATAGTCGCAAATATGAAACTGAATGCAAATAAAGAGAAAAATTAAGTAACGTAGGAGTTACTATTTATTTTTTTGTACAGTTACTATAAATGAAAATGAAGCGTCTTGGATTCTTTCTTATTCTAGATTTTATTAATATTATTTAAATACTTGTTCAAACACGATTTCTGAAAAAGTTTTTCATATTTCTTTCTTTTTTCATTATTTTTACCTAATTTTCTTTTTTCTCGGCAGTTCTCTTTTCTAAGAATAATTTATTTTATTATTTTTTAATAATTTAAAGACACAAAATGTAGCTCTAAATGTTAGGTGTTATGACTTACTTAATAAAATGAAAGGATTAGCTATTTATATGTGAATAAAATTACTTTACTGTCTCTGGTATATCAATGCATGTAGTAAAAATTATTTATTCAGTTTATGGTTATTTTTTGTTACTGAAAACAAATAAATATTAATTTACATCTGCATTCGATTGATTGAACAAATTCAAAAGTGATTCATATTTCAAAATTTCAAGCAAAATATTTCTTGTATCTTAATAAATATGGAATTATAGACAAAGTATTGCATATTTATTGAGAAAACAATAAAATTACTACGAAATAATTGAACCAGTCAAATATGCTAATTCAATGAATAACTTACAATTAAAAATATCAATAAAATATTCTGATATAATAATTTTCCGATCGCATTTTTACGGATAATTATACATAATTTTCTGGAAAAATGCTTTCGGAATTTTTGAACAAGAAATTCTCGAGTGATTCAATTTTAATACTTTAGATTTTTTTTGTTTTATATGAAGAATTAAAAAAATTTATCTTGAGCTCATCAAAATTTTGATTGGATTGAATAATATGAAAATACGTTTTAGCACCATGAATAATTAATAAACGCTTAGAACATATAATTAAAAAAGATTTTGAAAAATAATTAAAACTATTCTTCGTGAAATTTAATTTATGCATGGAATTTTTTTTAATAGCCAATTCTCATTAGTTATCGTATTTTTTATGTTTCATTTATTATCAGTGGAAAATCTGATTTGTTAATGAAATACTTATATTGTAAATATTGAAATATAAATGCACAGTTTTTTAAAAAGAAATTAACTGAAGATTGATTTTCTAAAATTTAGTAATTGTGTCTATTTTGCATACCAAAGTAACCATTGTAAATGAAAACAGTAAAAGTCGAGTACGTTGCATTAAATTAATATACTGCAGTAAATATTTCAAAGTACATATGATGATTAATATGATATCAAAAATGTCATTAGCTCATTTGTACATCGTAATAAAAAAATATACATTTTTAGATGAAGTAAAATTAGTACATTATAGAAGGAGGAGCCTGCCTGGTCTTGCATTTCTTCCCAGAATGTTTGAGAAGGAGGTATTGGTCTGTATCTTCCTTTACTGGAGTACTCCCTCCTCTGACGAGCTTGGTAATGGACAGAGAAGGTCAAGTCATCACCCTCCAAGCCATTAGTTTCGAGGTCCCAAGACACTGCCTTGACCACTAGGTTCTCTGTTTCGAGGGTTATGCTCTCTCCCTTCTCAAGGCTGACCTCTGACGCGAATCTGTCCACCAGATCGGTCACTCTAATTGAAGAAATAACAAAAATGTTAACATCATTGATTTCAAAATAAATTTGTATAATTTTTGTTGTTAATAAAATGCATTGCGCTCCATTATTCATCACAAATTTTAAATAAAATATTAGAACTTAGAAAGAGAAGAATGACTTTTAGATAAAACAAAAAGCTAGTGAGGACCAATAATTGGAAATAAATAGCATTAATAGATTTATATTTGAATAATTTGCAGAAATCATTCATTATCAAAGACATTCAATGTTAAAAAAAAATTTTTTTTTAGTCAAGTACTGACCAATTAGGTACATTTTTCTTTTTGAAATCAAAATTGCCATCTGGCACAATATAATATGTTTAATTTATTTAAACATATACAAATTACAGAGTATTTTTAAAACGTATTTAATTTGTGATTAACAAAATTTAATCCACTTAAGAATATGAAAATTACTCATTCACAAATAAATATATTTAATTATTCTTTATTATTTCTTAAAAAAACAAAAAATTTACAAAATTTACACCAATTAAATAAAAAAATTTTTTATCAAAACTACTAGGAAATTACTGAAAATAAGCAAGTCATTTTTCTATAATAAACACACCAATTGTTCATGCCATAAAATTCTCTAATTCTTACCTATTCGCTGCTGTACCATTTATGTCTCCAATCCAAAGCAAAGATTCATTGATAGCTAACATATTACTAACGATTGAAAGCATGTTATGAGCAATCTGTAAAACGAAAAAGCAATGAGTTAAGGTTAGTTTTATTAAAATTTGGAAAAAATTGTAACCAAATTATCAGTTTTTAATTATTTCTCTTGTAATAAAGCAACATGTAAAAATAAACGGACATAATGTAAACATTATGTTGACAAACAATTGAAAACTTCTTCGACTTCTATAAATTAAATATGAAATATATAAATTTAAATTTTAACTTATATATATTTCGTAACACATTTCATTAATCACTTTTAATATGTATTTCAGAACTTGGTATTTATATACAATTTTGTACAGAGTTAATAAAGAACCTCCTGTAAATATAATTTGTTAATAATAAAGTAACGTCTGTCAGACTTTGATTATCCCACTAGGGTGATTTCATACGCGTTTAATGTATTAAAATTTATTAATAGAACGAATTTAAGAGTTTTCCTTGATTTACAAAGCCGAGTTCAAATCCCTATTAATTTAATAACTTTCAATTATTTCATGTAATTATAAATTATCCACATTGAAACACTTAAATTTAAGTGTGACATAATGAGGCAATTTTTTGAGATTATAATTTTTTTCTGATCCGTATAACCATGCAAAATTAATTTTACTTTTAACATTCTCAAAGTTAATTGTTATCAGTTCATATTACAGCGAAATTCATTTAAAAAAGGACCCATATATTTTTTTTCTCAAATTGAAGCAAACAATTATAATAAACAATAAATATAAAATAGTAAAATTAGTTTAATACACTTGAATTCTCTGATAAAATACAAACGAAACAATGTTGGATAGAATATGACTTAAACTGATTCACAGTAAAAGAATGCACACGTAAATACATGAATTTGTTTACAAAAATTTTTACATTAACGAAATGGGCAGACTAAACAATAATGAGCGCGGCTACTGTTCATAGTGATGAAAGATAATACGTTGTTTGGTAAACTTAGTTAAAATAGGATTGGTATTTTGACGGCAGGAAGTCCATGATTTCTGAACCATGCTCCATAGTTTATTCCTTCATGGGATTTCATATAAAAGACTAATGATTCCAATCATGTGCAAAGTATGTTTTATCATGTCTCTTTGATAACAATGTAGCAATCTTTTGATTCGGATATGGTTTTAGTGGCAATTTTCTTAAAGAGAAGTATATCTTCAAGCCATTTTCAACCAATCGTCATGAAACTGTTCTCGCAGATTCAGAATTCGATGCATGATTATAATGCCAGAAGCAAACATTCTTATAAAAATACTTACTAAGGCACTCTTATAAAAAATGTTTACAAGCAAGCGCTTTTTATCTCTTTGCCACCTAGGAAATTAATATTTTGGATTGTTCAAAGTTGCAAAATATTACGTGTTTATTGTGTATAAACATTTCTAGCGAATAGAATATATTATTTTATTAGTGGTTAGTTATATATTATTTTATTAAATATATTATTTTATTAGTGGTTTATTAGTGTATACTAAGCTGCTATTTTGCATATCAAAAATTTGCAGATATTTCATATGATGGACTTCCAACTTCATCTACAGCTCGTGGCTTATTTATACACTGTTTTCTTCCTGATACAACATCCAGAACAACAGTTTCTTCAATTTTTAAACCATGGATTTAATTGCTTTTATGGACATGTGTTCTCTCTTTTTTATCAGCAAATAATCAGTAATTCCAAAACAAGGTTGTAATTATAAAAAAAGCTTTACGATCCATGAATG
The DNA here is from genome assembly GCA_026290005.1 of Latrodectus geometricus. Taxonomy (NCBI): domain Eukaryota; kingdom Metazoa; phylum Arthropoda; class Arachnida; order Araneae; family Theridiidae; genus Latrodectus; species Latrodectus geometricus. Next base: position 221,421 of record JAPDSC010107470.1, read on the forward strand.
TTCCTTATTGTTCAATGATATAGTAACTGCAGATGAAGGACTACAGGGAAGTTCCATGTATTTTTAAGCTGAACATAGAACGATTTCAAGCTATTTTTTGATTAAAATGCCAACCGAAGTTTTATTGGAATCAACTGAGTAAAGTCAGTTCTGAGCACATCAGTATGATTTTAACTTCCTTGTATAATAAAGTTAAATCACATATTCCGTAAAAGAAAATATCCAAGCAGGCATGTTAAATATTTTTGTGACATTTTGTTATTTTCCAAAGCGATTTGTCTGTTTATATTTAACAAAAGATAATTTGCATTCAGCCTTTTGAAAAATAATTTTAATCATTAAAAACCTACCTTTAGTAGAAAATATTATGAAACATAAACTTAGAACAAATGTATTTTCAACTACACTTTTAACAAATAGGTATCATTTTAAAATATCATTCAAAATAATAACAAAATAGCCTTTTTGCCATATCACAATTTTTAAAAAATGATTTTGTGGGAAAAGAATTGTTTTTCAATTCTTTTCGTGTAAAATTACTCTTTATTAACGTCAAAAAATGTAAACTAATAATTTTTATTTATTAATCTCAAAAAGAATATTTGATGTTCAAATATACAGTTGACAAAACTTATGGATTTACCAGTGTTTAATGATTTTAAAGATTCTCTTAAGTGTAAGCTTCTAAGAAGTTTAAAAAGGTTCTGAATTAGGTGCATATTATGTATGAGTCAAATAATTCAGCTGTGATAATCTGACCTGCATATGTGTGATCTACGCAAACATCAGAACAAAACGCAAATTTAAAACAAATATTTGCTATTCGCCATGAAACGTTCAGTAAATTAACAAAATCCATTAAGTGTTTTAGATAATTGGATTTCTGTTCAAATTTTAAATTTATAAGAAATCTAGGAATGCGCGTGATTTCAGCATTTAATACGCAACTTTGAACGCATTTTAGTTTCGGTTTGAATAACCTGGGAAATAAGATTAAAGACTTACAACAATCGACTTATCTATGCCATCATTACCTTCTTATCGTAAATAGCATATTCTATGACTCCTTCTATCTGCTTGGTTGCTTCTTGAAGACGTTCAACGTTCAAATGCCTGGGGTCTTCAGTTAACATCCAGAGTTCCCCGGTGAGATCTTCGGCGTTCTTGAATCCCTTTAAATTAAAAGTTTAGCATTAAAAAGGTTCTGCAGCCTATAATGCATGTCTTACGAAGAATTTATCAAACTCTGAACTTATTTGCATATTATAAATAGAAAACGTTGCTTAGATTTCTCAATCGCATGTCCCAAATGAGAATGTTGTTTAATATTTATAGTTGGATTTTAAAGTTAGCTTTATATAATATATTTTTGTAAAACCCTAACCTTATGAATATATATTGTCTCAATAATATGAAAGTTATGTTAATTGCTAAATTTATCGGCAATAGTACAATTTGTTTTGAGTTTCCGATATAAAATTGCGAAGTTATACATACCATTTGTATATGAGTTTTAGAAATCTTTCATACATTATCATAAGGACAATAAAATGCGAGATGTATATTTATAATTTTATGCTATTTATATCTGGCAGGGTATTGCTAAATTTCACACACATTTACCATTTTGGCATTGTTATGTGTAATAAAGATAGCTTATTTTCTTGCTAAGCAATGAATTTGAACAATAACCTTCCAGAGAATTTCGAGGTAAATATTCTCTCCTACTTAAAATATTATGAATTTAAAGAAATTAAAAAATAAATAAAATGCTACGCATATAAGTTAATCAAAACCAAAAATTTATCTAAAATATCAAATTTAATCAAAAATTACTGGAAAGTATGAGACTCCTGAAAAAAAATATTTCAGCGAAATAAATTTTCTGGAAAATAGAAATCTTTCCAAAAGAAAAAAGAACGTTGAGTAATCTTAAAAAATAAATTTTAAAAATCTTAACTTTTTAAAATTAATTAAATTTTTCAAGTTTTATCCTAACTATTTTTAAAAAGATCTTTGAATGCAACGAATACTGATAAAACCATATACTTGAGTTAAATAAGATTAACTACAGTTTCAGTATGCTTAAGAAGACAGTTTAAAGATAAAAAAAATGGAGGCCAGCATTGTCTTGCTTCGCAAAGTAAGATTTATTATACATATATGCTGCCCCAAAGGAATTGAATAATGTATAACAATGTATAGAATAACATGTGTGTGTTCGTAACACACGTAGCAAAGCAACAAATTTAGGTTGGCCAATATAATAAATTTAAGCGCAGACAGATTGTCTCTAACGCTATAATCTTTTGAATTTATAGAAAATATATTTCCTCTTTTTCGTTTCATCATATTCATAAAACTAGAGATTTCACTGAAGCAAGTATTATTTTAAGTACTTTTTCCAAGACTGTTACAGTGCTTCCCATTATATTAGGTTTTTTGAAAACTGCTTTTTTGGAATTATTTATTTCAGAGATATTTCTGAGATAAAATACTATTTTCTACAATTTTCTAGCAGCTATTTCTAAAACACAAATAAATTTTTATATTTATGGTATTATATTAACTGTTTCGACATAGACGCGAAAACATATATATGTATAAGACAGTTTTTAAAAAATATGTAAACTAAAATAAAAATGTAATTTTCAGTACATAAATTCTATAGAATAATAATCTATTCAGAATATATAGGATATAGTCAGGTTTAACAAATTTAAAAAATGATTGCATTTTATTTTACTTCAATTTTTTTTTATCTAGTTACAATATTATTAGCTGGTTTCGTACCCTTATCTACGCTTTCATATATATTATAGAATTACTCGATTCTGTTTTTAATGTAGTTTTATCAAATAGGTAACGATACACTGAAAAACGTATAACGTTTTAGGAAAATCCTGCCAAATGTTCAATGGTGATATATTTGAATTTATAATTCGATTAGAATTTCGGTGTCAGCATCTCTATTTCAATTTTGATGTTTTAACCTGAATACGAATATTTGTCAAAATCTATTTTTTGTGCACTGTTGGTAAACTTTATGCTCTGTATGTTCTTTAATAATATAAATAAACGCTTACGAAATTATTTAAATTTTTGAATATAACAAGCGATAAAATTTTCAAACGAGAAACTTTCTAGTTTTCGAAGTTTTTTTTATTGAAGCAATGTTACAAAATTTTTATTTGAGCAAAATTCTCTTAACGAAATTAGTGAATTTCATTCAAAAATTGTATGGTTCTTTTACTTTTAAACAATTATTAAGTGTTTCTTAATTTAATAACAAATAATATTATGACAGCATATTTTTTAATGTCTAAATCACGTATTTTTTATTTAACTTTGTAAAACAAATACTTATTTTATTTTTATATTATTCACAAAGTATAATTTTATCATTTTTTAAAGTTATAGAGCTGAGAGTGTGCTGACAATTATATTTAATTCCTTTATTAATTTCTTAACATTTAATAAATTTTTTTTAAAAAACTATGTTTGATTTAATGAATTTTTATCTAATTTAATTTATGTGCTCGCGCGCGTATAAGAGATAGAATATAAATATAATCTAAAATTTTCTGAGATGACACACAACTTATTTATAGCATGTATCCGAAAACCATTTTCTCACTGAGTCTCATCATTGAAAAAAAAACATTATTTTATTGCAATAAATGCTCAAATATCTTTATTGTATACTAAGGAGAATTAATATATTTTCATAATAATCGTGTAAATACATATTCAACACTTGTATACACTGATATTATTTTGTATTCACATAAGATATTAGGTTTTGATATGTTTGAATTAAAAAATTATTACTTTCACAAATAATACTATTTTAATTTTTAAACATCAAATTTAAATTAATTAGATTTATTTTGTCTACTTTTAACACAAATATATTGACAAATTTGTATTGTTGCCTTAATAATAAGTATTTATGTTGCTAAAATTATGTTGTGCATGTTCAAATTTCTTAAAAATATTATGGAATTATGCAAATGCAAAAGTACTTAGAATAAAAAGAAGTTAAAGTTATATATTATTACAAAGATGAAATTTACAAAAATTACAGCATTCTTAAAAATATAAATAATATCATCCATACCTTTAAAAAAAAAAAAAAAAAAAAAAAAAAAAAAAACGAGCTTTATCATGCAACAAAATAAATTATTTAAAAAGAAATTTTTGATTTTTAAAAACTAGAGAGATTCTTTTCCAAAGATAAACTTCTCTAGAGAAGTATTGAAAATATTATAAATAATATTTTTTCGCTAACAAGCAATATAAATTATTGTGTTGAATATAAATTTATATGATATTTTAATTATTCAGATTAATTAAATTCTATTTAAAGAATTTTAAAAGTCATTCAATTGTGTGTTTGGATTAATGGATATATTTAATTAGCTTGCTGTGAATTGCAATAATTTATCTGTAAGCAAGATCAAGTTTTGTTATGGAATAATCTATAACCCATTCAGCAAATGAAATCCCCAGGCAGGACGTTTCTTCCTGCAGAAGTACGAAAACCCTCATTAACATCATCCTTTCCTTTGCCATGACAAGGGTGTCAGTCTTCATTACCATTTTTTTGCCTAGAAGCCATCAGGACAAGCTATTCCGGATTCGTCCCACTTTCTGAACGGGAAAGGATGGAAAAAAACCGGAACGGAAAAGGAAAAACGATTCCCCGGAGAGAGAACGGATCAACGGAACCCATCAAACAGTCCCCAAATTAGGGAAGAGAGAATAAGACGAGGGGCTATTCAATACCTCTTCTCTGCAACTGCTGAGGTCCGTCCGTCCCCAGGCGACGGATCCGTTGGACAGCAGGTAACATCTCCTCTTGGCATACCCAGTGGCCGATTCCCGGTCCGGATAGGTTGATCCGAAGGGGCACTCGATCAGTTGCGCCCTCCCGTGGGAGGTAGAGTTCCATCGGAACACTCCTTTATTGCTGTGGACAGTGTGAGGAGGACAGTGTTCTAGAAGAGATAAAAAAAAGAGAATTAATTCAAATTCGAAATCCGCTCCAGTACTTGAAAGCTCGGAAAAAATACGTGGTAGCTCTCAAAGGAAACTTATTGAAGTAGCTGCGCTGCTTCTATTTTATTTGCCAGAGTGAATTGAATACAATCAGGCAATTTCGAAAGATTTCTTTTTATCAATTGTTGGTTAAGAATTACTGTCTAAAATGCTTAGTATTAGTCATACAAATACTGAAACTTAGTAAAAAATATACTTAAAATTGTTAGTTTATATTAAACAATTTCTAATAAAAAAATTAAAATCATAGAAATTTCATGTTAGTTTTCACAGATGTGAAATAAATCCTTAACCATTAAAAAATAAACTGTAAATAAAATCTGAAATTGTAGCATGAAAAAATGTCTGTTTTACGGACCCAATACAATTGTTTGGATGATTCAACATTAACTACAAAGGAACTACTAATGTTTTAATGATTCAATACAATTATTAAAATCTTATTGCCCCCCAGCCTGTCTTGTGGTCAGTGTACCTGACTGAGGATGGGAAGGTCTTGTGTTCGAATCCTGGCTCTAGCATGGATATATAATTTCTCTCTCTCATGTCTTTGTCCGTTCCTAGTATAAATGGCTTGTGAATGGTTGCCTACCCTATAAACGGGTAACTATGGCATGTGTGTACTGAGGAAGCCGGACTCCAAGCCAAATTATATTTCAGTTGGAAAAGTGGAGCAGTGCACCCCATACTGCTAATCTTTCTGGCACAAGACAACAAAAACATTAGAATCTTATTAAACTGGATCATGATAGTCTGGACAGATGAATAATCAAAACTAAGTTTTTGTATAAACACAAATGCTTTTAATTTTAGTGACTAAGATGTTTTTCAGAATAAATTTGCAGATTAAGAAAGCGGAAATGTACTTTAAATCCTTGACTGAAAATACACAGATTTCTAATAATAAATCATTGATTTTTTAAATATATTTACTCAATTAAAATTTATCTTATATAGTATAGAAACTCTTAAAATGGAATTTGTTTAATATGCATTTTTAGTGATCCAAACTAGAATTGTCCGAACAGAAAAAAAAGTAACCATTTGATAGTTATAATAATCCTTAGTAAATTAGATAATCAAATTTTTCAATGAAACATTTTTATTAATTGATTTCATAATTTAACAATCGTTAATTTCTTGATAACAAAATTTTCTTTATCTCTATAAAGTTTCTTTGTATTCAATACCATTCGCAATAAACTCATCTCTTTTCTTATCATTTAGATGCTTTTACGAATGTAACAATTTTCAGCTTTGTGAGTTTAATCTTAGGAAAATTATTCCCAAAGGATGTCTTTTCAAAAGGAAAATACGCCGTCCTTAGTTATATCATCACCGGACTAAACTTATTCTACAAATTTTAACGTGAACTAAATGCTGAAAACTAGATTATTTCCGATTCAGCTTGAGATATCTTTCTTAATATTATGGAAAAATAACATATAAAGTGGAAAATTAAAAATTTAACTTTTTAAAATAGTGAATTCAAATACTAATTAAACGTAAAACGATTAACGCTGATGCTATGAGCCATAATTAACAGTTTAAAAATATACCATGGACTTAATAAAAAATGCTTAAATTAAAACGCGGAAAACACTTGCTTAAGGGTAAAGTTAATCAAAAATCTGGATAGTATTGACAATGATCCCTTAACAGTTGTCAAGCAGAAGAAACAATTATTAAATAACGTAAATTTGTTGAAAATTATTATCAAACAATATGAAGATACAAGCCCTAAGTACATCTGTCATTTTTTTGGTCGGTTTTGTGGTAAATTAAATTTCAGAGCATTTAATACTATTTTCCTGATTTTATTTTCCTCATAATTACTTGAAAAGGCTGTTTTGCATTACGTGAATTAAATCTTTTGTTAAATAATTAAATACGTCTTGAGTCTACGAAAAGAAAAATCGCTATTCTTAATTATTTGGAATATAATTGAAAATGAACACATTTGGAATCATTCAGTTTCAAAAAAATATTAAGATTCCATCGAATTAAAAAAAAATTTCTACCAGATGTTTCAGGAATTGATGCATGTACCAAAATGCAATAAAGCATTTAGTATCAATGAGCCATAATATTAAAACTTACAACTGCGAATCATTTAGCTAACAGAAGTCGCTGCAAGCCATTTACAAGCAAACCACATGAAGAATTTCTATTTCGACTGCGGGACTTAATTTGGATTCTACCTTTAGGCATGCATTTCGTTTAAATACAAAAAACAAAATACACATTCCTTGTATTAGATCATCAGTAAAGAGTTTCAATACTTGATTAAAATTATAAAAGAAATAATTTTACGACCTTTATTTTGTAAAGGTTTATGTCATATCAAGTGTACAGCAAAGTATCCAATTTATTATTCCAGTTATTATCACTATCTTATAGAATTAATTTAAGTAAGTTTATGCATAATATTAATTAGTTATTGAATCCAGTTTTTTGATTCTTTCAATAAACAGCTAAAAATATTAAAGTATTTTCAAAAACACCCGTCTCATTGATTATTCTCAGTTTTTTTTATTTAAATCATTAAAATAATTTCCAGCATAATTTTAATATTATTTTTGGAGGAATGTTTTAAATTACGATCAATAAAACACAAATATTAATATTAAATACTGTAAGTAAAAGTAAAAATTATATTTAAGCTACGATAATATTCTCTTTTTGGCTTGAGAATTACTTTCTTCATTATTAACATGAATTTTCAAGATTTTTCAGTTTCTCTTATTTATCATAATTAAAACTTGTGTGAATAAAAGATTGTTATTTATTTACTTCATTTTTTAAAAATGATTTTATTATTAAAATAAAGAGTATTTTAAGAAAAAAAATTATTAAAAAAGAATTTTGTGAAATTAAAATATTCCCTTTATAGTTTTCATTAATTTAGAATCTTTCTTTCATATATGTTATTTCAAATTAAGGAAATATTATAAAAAATATACATATATTTCGAAAATTTAAAAACTAACCTACATTAATAAATTTGTTTGTTACTCAAATATAAAACTTGCCTCACTTTACTATGTAAAACTAACAAATTAATTCATTTTGAAAATTCTGCAACACATATAAACAAAGTTGAAAAATTCGTTTAGTTTCTCATTTATCTACTTCAATTTTATAAAACTTAGCTGGAACGCATTGGCATTAATCTCGCCAACACACAAGCATTTTTGTCATGGGAATCAACAACTCAAGTAAAGGTTTCAGGAAAAGCTATTCCATGTCCTTATTAGAGTAAGTTTTGAAAGAATGCTACCACACGAATAAGATTAGCATGGACTATAAAGTTCGAGCGTAAAAATGGGTATTTTCCGGATGCTTAAAATTTAAAATGTTCTTTTTTTGTTTTGCTTAAATTAATGCCTCCAGTCTTGACGATAAAAGATAGCTCGGTAATGTCCCTAGTGGCGTTTGGCTAATAACAGCTAAGATGTGGCCACTATTTCGAAAAAGAAAGTGGCATTACTGAAGTAGGTGTTCAGGAATTATGTTTATTGCGCAGTTTAACCCATCACTAATAGTCCATTTTTGCAATAAAGCGTTTTTTTTTTTCTTTATCCCATGAGATGCACTAAAAAAAGTGATTTTGCTGATTCATGTAATAAATTAGTTTGCTTCAATATTAATGATTTTGCAAATTTCTGGTCTTGGAAAATAACATCATTAAGTGTTATTCAAAAATTCCATTTTCCCATAATATTTAGAATTAAATTATATTAATTGTTTAGCCATTCGTAATGTGACTTCTCAAAACTGAATTGCCCTTCTTCATTTTGGAATTAGATTATATTCTTATGTAATGAGATACTATAAAATAACACGAAAGTGTATTAATGCAATTGAACTTATTATAATTAGTTATAATAACATAATTATTGAACATCATTCATATCATCATTGTGCAATTCTAATATAGTATCATTTGAGATGTAAATTTTATAAAAAAATAATGATTTTAACATAGATTTCAGTACATAATGAACAAGAACTTTGGTGCAAGAAAATTATGATATTTTAACTACATAATGAATAATTTTTCACATAATAAATATTGTTTTGAATAATATTGTCTACATTTTTTTATTTCACAAAAAGCACATAAAAACATCAATGAAAATATTTATCAAATATCATGTTAAGATTATTAAGAAAATGCGAATATTGCTCTTTAAAAGGTGCCAAATGTGATGCTCTCTTTATTTAAAAAAAATGAGGAATACGTAAATTTTCTTCAACATTAAAATATTTTAACATTCTTTAGAAAAATTTCAGTATTATAAATAACATTAATCTAGGGGCAGATGTGAAGTAAAAAGTCCCAGTTTCGATCGTAAGCCCAGTTGAACAACAGAAGATGAGTGTTGCTTTTTGGAAAGGACATCTTTGGAGTACGACTTGAGATTTTTCGGGTTTCCTTTCTTTGCATCAAAAAAATGCTGTCTGATACTTATGAAAAGTCTTTTCATAAGATTATAAAGCTTGGTAGATGTATAACAGTCTACATCTCTCGGCAATTGAGTTGTTTTCTTTATGGTGGCAAAATATTGCAATAAATTAGAGATGGATGTTACGCTTCTGTTTTCGGCATGCATATTTGTCTGGGTAGATGCTTGATAGTTTCCTGAAATTGCTTATTTAAGGGCAAACTAATATGATCCCACTATCAATGAAATTTCCTATCGTAAAAAATATCGGAAAATGAATGATTAAACACGCCTTACACAAGTTTCCAGCTGTAAAATTGTCCAGGTATAAGAAGGATAACTAAATACTTACAATTGGTGTAAACTGTCCTGGTGTACTTAAGCATTTATTTGTATGGTGTATCAAAAATATGAGTCATCATATATAAAGTTTTAATGTGTATTTTAAATGTTGAATAATATATATATTTAAAGGATTTGCTAATATAATATATTTAATATAATATATTAGGCTGGGGGAAAAGAAATCCATTATTTTTACGTGAATTTTATGTAACTTTTTTTGGATTCACTTTGTAAAAAGGTTTAAAACAGCTTTCATGTAGATTTTTGGGTCTTCGCGTTACGACTGCTGACATGAGGTTAACTTCGATCATTTTTGATATTTTATAGACATTTTCGACGATGCTGTATCCACATGCGAGGTGCATCTCTAACATCAAAAATACCCGAACGGAATCGACGAAACAAAAATTGTACGTAACTGGTTGTTACAGTCTTATATAGGACGATAAACACCTTTCACAATTTTAGCCACCCAGCTATCTTTCTCACCATTACATGAGAAAAACGAAAATGTATCGAATTTTCTGTTTGTTGTCTTCCATTTTTAAAACCTTGTACTCGTAACTGAATTAATCAAACAAAAAACCGCAAGAGGATATTTTAGTGTAAAATGTCACCTTTCCAACGAGTATAAATCTGAAATTGTTTGATAGATACCTCACGAGATATCAATCACTACAGACGTCTACCGAAAAAATAATGGATTACTTTTTCCCAAACCTAATATTTAAAGGATTTGCTATGGAGATTAATTTATAAGAATTTTTTTTTCAAATTCAGATTTATAGTACTTGAGCTTGAAATGAAATTTCAACTTATTTCTGAATTGACTTGAAATTATTTTTTCTAATTTTTACTATGCTAATTTACTCCATTCAATAAAAACAAAATTTTATTAGTAATAAGAAGAAAACCATATGCCTGATATGTAAATTAAGATTTTTGTTAAACTCTTACACTGAATTTCACATTTATATTTTCTAATCAACTTTTAAGAAACATGACGTTTGAATTTCTACAGCACAGTAAAATTGAACGTTTTAAAAAAAAAACTGTTGCAAAATATTGAAAACTGCAGAAGAAAAAAGTTCTTATATGTTTATATTAAGAAGAAATATCTTAAATTTTTTAAAATAAACTTGTTCGATCTCATTCTTCATGATTAAAAAGAATTAAAGAAGCTCAGTATTATTCAGAGATTTATATAATTTATTCAAAGTATATCAAAACTCTAAAAAAAAGCTTAAAAATATTTTTTTATTTCTCATTACGAAATATATTACATGCAAAAACATATTCTTCGAACTGTAAAAATACCCTTGGATTATAAAAGTACGAATAAATAAATTAGCATTACGTAAAAAATAAAATATTGATAACTTCAATTTTAAATTTTATAATAAAAATTGTTTCATCTTAAGTAAGTTAGATTCTCACATTTCCTAAATACTATATTATTTAAACTACATAATGCAGTTAGTGAGAGATATTATTTAGTTTTATGCTCTCAGTATATAAAGCTATTAATGACATAAGTATACAAATAATTTAACACATTTTTGACAAATTAAATACAAAAAATTTAATGAATGGATCATTCAAGAACAACAATACCTATATATATATATATATATATATAGGTACTTTAACTGTCTTAATAATATAATTTTATTTATATGTTATTTTAAACTTGCTTACAGATTTTTTGTTCAAATAAAGCATTGCAGTTAAAATCAGATATATTTATGTGTTAATATATCATTTTTACTAAATAATGTGCAACCAACGTTATTATAAATCGTTTACAGTATCTTCCTTCAGCTCTTTACACTATAAACACCAAAGAGGTATGAATTGAAGGTATATCATTCAAATTTAAGATAAACTATATAGATTTGTTAAAATGCATTCATTATACTTAGACAAGCCTTAAAAGTGAAAGGATATTACTCAACTGCGGTAGTTCCCAATGAAAGCAACTGACACCTCATTCCATTGAAATTTTGTTTTCGTCATTTCATACCAAATGAAGCTATTTCATTATGATTACCAAATGAAGCCAATGAATGATATTTCATTAGTTTGGTGATTGTGGAATGATATCACCTACCTACGAGATTGCACCGCTTCCCTCTGTAGCCCGGGGAGCAGCGACAATGGAACGCATTAATTCCATCTCGGCAGGTGGCACCGTGTTTGCAAGGAGATGATGCACACTCGTCGATATCTATTTCACATTGTTTACCTACAGAACAGGAGCATAATCATTAATTCACAATATAATGCAATGATTTGTCAAATCAATATTTCCAAGCGATGACATGTGCTCAGTTAATATCCAGAACTGTATTAGTTATAATAATTTGTATCACAAAATAAACTAGATTTATATGAGGCAATCAATTATTTACAAAATTTAATTTAAATAAAATATCAAATGAATAGCAATATTAATATATCTTTCATTTCGTAAACAATAACTATTAGCAATGGGATGTATCTAATTTCACTATTAGACGCATCCCATTGTAATCTATTTAATGAAACTAAATGAATATGTTTAATGTATTAAAAATTTTTATTATAGCAGAATTTTCAGTTTCATTTATCATAAAGCATTAATTTTGTTAAAACAGCTTTATTTTTTTAAGTATTAGTATGCAGGTTTCATCAATTTCTATGATTCTTTTAGTCATAGAAATTGCTTCCTATAGGAATCAGAAACTCCATCCTATAGGATGGAGTTTCTGATATTTACAGAATTTCTAATTACAAAACATTTTTCTAATAAATTAAATATTAAAAATTAACTTAACATAAATTTAAATAGAAGAAGTTTTCAATTTAAAGAACTCCTGAATCCAAATTTTAAAATATTATTAAAACATATTCATTGTATTGAAATTCCTTTATACTACAATTTTAATAAATATATTATTAGATGAATTTTTATGGTGTTGAAAAAATTAATTAACTTTGTAAACTAAAAATATATATAATTGCAATAAAGCAATTTAATAATTTTGTTGGAATAGATTTCAAATTCATTCCAACAAAATTATTAAATTGCTATAATATTTGTTCAGTACAATAATACAATAATATTTGTTCGTTCTCTACTAGATTCTTATAAAAAGAAATTTTCAAAGAGAAATATTTTATTATTGTTAAATGCCGAAGAAAAGAATTACAATCTGTAAAATCACAAAGGACCTACATCCTTTGTTAAAGCGAGGAATTCAAACTTAGAAAAATTATTTTAATGTGGAAATTTTACACTATGTTATTGAACATAATAGTAACACTTATAAAACTCTTTAACGTGCACTATTATTGTGCTCTTTTAACTCATCAATTCTTGGAGTTGGAAAAAAAAACTCTATGAAAATATAATGTAAAATTGATTGATTTATTTACAGTTAACAAGTTCTAATGTAAGTGGATTAACTTTGAAAAGAAATCTAAGAAATTTAAAAGTCTGATTTTAAAGAAGATTTGCAATAAATCGATAACTTTTTTACTGTAATGTGTAGCAGATTTTCTGGGGAGAAATGGGAAAAAATTTATAAGATTAGTCAAGAATGATGCTAGTTTGAATTATGGCAACATGTTATTCTAATTGCTAAAAAGGAAGAAATTACCGAAGACACATTATTTTAATCATATGTAAAATGCATATTAATATTTGAGTTTAAAAAAGTTGTAATTTTTAATTCCTGATATCAGGATAATATTTTTTTGCTAAAAGAATAGCATTTATTAATATAAAAAACTGACATCTATAAAAATCTTAGAAAAGAAAACTAATAAAAAATAGCACAATAGACATGATACAAATTTTAAATAATAAAAATTTGTATGGAACAAAATTCATAACAACGTTGATGGAAAAAATTTCACGTAATTCTGAAAAAGTTTATTATACAAAAAATAAATAAGTAAAATAAAATTACATTTTGTTGTAATGAAAACTGTTTTTCAATAAACTTTCGTAATAACATACACTATATGATATGATTTCTGAGGATTCAATAAATTATTATTAAACTTACATATATTTTAATATTTAAGCAATTGTCATTCAACAATGTTGTTCATATTGTGTGTGTGTGCAATAATAATTATTCATTAACTCTCATACACCATTTCACATTGGAATAATTTACCTCACCAAAATTTTCGAAATTTAGGAACCATTTTATCATAATTCATTCATTCATTAAGTTTTCCTTCACTCAATCATTTGTCATAGAGAATACATATTAATTTTGAAAAAAAAGTGCAATCAAATGGATGTATGCAAATAGAACATGAGATTCTTTTATACGATTGCGTCAAGAGGGATCATTTAAAAATAACATCAGTGAAAATAACTCCAATTCGTAATTGTATTAGGGGAAGCAATGCAAATCTGTCATCATGAAGCATGTAATTATATCAATTGAGTGATCAAGCTTTATTTTGACTCGCCTCTTTAAAATAAACAAGAAATATTTAATAGGTAACTTCCTTTAAGTAATTGTTTTATCTATAGCATTTTACTCATAAAAAGTTTTTCACGGACATAATTTCGGCCTGTTTTTTTTATTTATCTTAATTAGTTTAACACAGTAATAATGGATCAAATACAAATTGTTTTATGTATAAAAGCCCAAACGCAACTATTACACAACACTTATAACAATACTTTACATATCGTTTATCATTTCACTACTGGTTTAACATTCAAGCATAATATATTTACTATAATCATCATTTAAATGCAAAATAAAATATAGTTTAAAGATTAATGCAATAGTAATTATAATTCACAAAAAATAGCGTCTATAGAAATGCAATGGAAACTCCCTCAGAATAATAAATAATATTACTTAAACTAAATAAAAAAACAATAACATATGAATTTGGGCAGATCATTATTAGTGCATTTAATAAAACGGAATGATGAATACATTCGAAGAAAATTTATTTTCCTTATTTTTCTCTTGAAAGAGAAGAAAGATAAATACTCTTAATATTAAATACGCATATGTAGTTATTCGACACTGTTAAGTATCTCTTGAGCGTCTGGTATGACAAATTACGTGGAATAATAATATCATGAAACTTCCCTTTCATATTTATAAAGGAGAGGGAGATTATGCTGCGACATTAAAACCACCCCATTATAAAAATTCCAAGAGCGAAAAACTTTTCTCTCCGACCGACGTTTTACTAATAACGAAAATCTGTAGGAAAAAAATAAAAGCCGTAATGAAATGGACTTATTTTCTGAATCCAAGAGGGACACATGCTACAGTGGCTCCGTTTTACGTAAATATCATTAGGCTGGTTTCCCAACCATTTTTATAGTTTAACTGTCTAGACATCGGGAAAGCAATGGGTGGAAAGCCATAAAAAGTTTTAAGGAAAGAAATTTATAATTAAAGAAGTCCTCGTGTTTATAATTTTAGAGGGTGCTTTATCATGAGTATTTTGACAATATTCTTTTCGGAAGCTGAGTTCACTGAAGCTTTATGTGTTATTTAATTTAGAGACTATTTGTGTGCACATATTTCTTCCAAATCACTTCTCAAATTTAAAAATAAGAGAAAACACATACAAATATGTTAATTTATATGTTTACACAAATTAAATCAATTATTACATTAAAAAATTGCTTTTAGGAAAATTACTCTTAAAAATCAGAATTTTTGTAGGCGTTTGAAAATTAATACGAATTTTAGTCTATAAAAGGTGTTGCCAGTATGAGTGTAACTCAATTATAGAATACGCTCTTTTTATATTTTTGTCGATAGAGGGAGCAGTAAGCTAGAAAAATTACAGAGAATATACTAATTAAGTCTGAGAAAATGTGAAACGAAATCTTAACAGTAGAAAGTAGAGCTAAAGCTTCTGATATTCTATTATTTTACCCCGTGCAATGTAAACGATGTTTCCATTAAAAATGTGACTTAATCTGAATCCAGTATCTTTTATTATAACCATTAATTATAGTAATTAATTATAAACCTAATTTAGTTATCCTTAATTTTTAACATTCTTCATCAATTCTGTTAAAAATTAGAAATTCTTAAATTTTTTAGAACTTAAATGCCAAATTTATGGGTCATTCTGCACTCATTAAAATATGTCAGTTAAAAAATAAAAATTGATATTGCGTGTTATAAATAAATTTGATTTTACAAGTAAGGAAAATAAAAAAAACTGATGTGTATTTATTTTAATTTTTCTAAATTAGAATATCTGAATCACAAATGTTGATTCGTAGCAGATAGTAATAATACAGCATACTCTTTAACTGACCGTATAACGTAATAGTACAACGATGATCATAATCTTTTTTCTCAAATAATTCAGAGCTAAAAGGCTTTGAATATTAATGCAAAAATTAAAATATAAGTACTAAGTTATTAAACTGTTTCTAATTTGATTCATAAAAATTATATATTTTTTGCAATATTTAATCCTTTCATTTTAATGCATCTATTCTTAAAATTAATTTTATGCAATACACAAAATTTTCTAATGGCAATCTCAATTCAAGAATTAAAATTTTCGTTAAGATCTCTAATTCTTTTTTAATATTCTAGAAAATTAAAATATAAATAATAATCCACTGAATAAATAGGAATCAGAAAATATTTCATCAATTTCTTGTTGTCTAAAAATGCTTGTTATTTGTTTTTCCGCATATTCATTAAATGCTACAGTTTTCCTGCATATTCATGAATTCACTACTGTTCACATAAATGTAATCATAAAGCATTATTTAAGCAATAAGATTTACCAGCGAAACCAGGTACACATCTGCATATGTATTCTTCCTGTGAAGCATTTTGGCACTTTCCTCCATTCTGGCACGGATCAATGGAGCAAGGATCGAAGAACTGACATGTCTTACCATAGTATCCTTTTGTGCAATAGCACTGGTATTTGTGACTGGCTGTGCTTTCGCAGCGACCGCCATGCAGGCAAGGCGACGGCCTGAGGGCGCAAGGATTGAATTCACTGCAATTCTGACCAGAAAATCCAGACAGGCACTCGCATCGGTACTTGTTGCTGGAAATGTTCCAGCATTTACCGAAATTTTCGCAAGGTGTCAGAGAACAAGGATCGAACTTGTCGCACACTTCACCGTAGTAACCTTCTTTGCAATCGCAGTGATAACCAGGTTCTTCGTTCAAAACATGGCATTCTCCATGTTGGCAGATGTTCATTTGGCAGTCTGCAAATAAAGGAAAATAAACTGTTTATTAGAATGATAGTTCTAATAATTATTAAAATATGGCATGATAATGTGTATTTAAGATGTAACTTTACTATCGGAGACCTGTTTTTATCAAAATGTTTGAATGGAGGAATCTAATGTATAAGCAATTGATCATTTAAAACTAATTAATAGAGAAATGGTAAATACGGTAGGAATAGTAGCAGGAAATAGTTACCGATATTTTTTTCTTGAATTTATCAATGCATGTATTTTATTGAAGTCTAGTTAGAGATAAGAATATCATTTCATTCTTTGGAGTTAAGGATTTGATCCTACTATTTTGAGAAAAGGGAGATAAATTTTGTTTGTTTCACTCATACCATTTGTCAATTTGACATCTTATTAATAGTCGTAACTGTTTTTTCTTGAACAGTATAAATGCAATAATATAGAAGCTGTGTTATAACAAAAACTTTTAAAATCTTTTAAAGTTGTCAGATTTCATTCATTTTCCTTAAAATGATAAGAATGGATTTTCTACATGAAAAACGTAAAATAATCGATTCGTTGAAGGTATTCAGTAATTACGATCGAATTCCTGGAAAATATTGAAAAAGTATTTATGCAAAATGTTATAATTATGAAAAAAATTTTCATTTATTCGTAAACATAAATATAATAATTATATATATTTTGTACCGTTTAACTTTCTTTTATTAATTATGTCAAATTCCTTTGGAACTGGTTAAAATCATATTAAATAAGAATTTCACTTAAGTATTATTAAATTTTTTGATATTTTTAGTCAGTACACTATTCTGAGATCGTTGAATAACAAATTAACAAAACTTTAAATGAAAAAAAAAATCTTTAGAAATGTCATCAAGACAAATGAATGACCCACTTAATTGAAACAAATAAATTCTGAAAATCTTTTAAGATATTAAAAGCGTTTTTTTCTAAGAAACTTTTAAGACTGATTAATGCCCTTTCAAAAACAGCACAAAATATATGACCCAATGAAAAACATTTCTCTAAGGGTTATGGAATAAATCTACTTTATCTACTCTGAGTTGACTTTTATTCATTTACGAACGACAAACGATGCATATATAGTATTTATATTATGTGCAAGTCACCTATAAATAAAATACATTGATTTACTAGAATTTAATAAAAAAAAATCTATAAGGAAATATATGATATTTTGTTATCATTTGTTATACTAAATAAAAATATAAATTTTTCATTATATTTCTCTAACGTATAGGATACCCATAAATTTGTAAGCAGTTTTTAATATCTATAAAATCTGTAATCCATAAATTATTCCGAAAGTTGATTCTAAATTCCTTCCTATGAAAAGGATTTTTTTTTTAAAATTGTCAAAAATTGTTAAAAGTTTTACAATGTGAGAATTATTGTTACAATTACAATGTTAGAATGTTGTTAAATTAAAATGATAGGTGCATAATATATTTTACAGTTTTACATGTGGTTTGTAGCGAATTCTAAAGTTTGGAAATAAAATAACCTGAACTGATAAATTTGTAAATTTATTTGAAAGATACATAAAGTTAATGTATATATTTTAAAGTTAGAATCCTCAATGTTGTTCTGCATGCATTAATTATAACTGAAATTTTAAAAGTAACATAAAAACCAATATAGAGGCTTTAAAAATATTTAAA
The DNA here is from genome assembly GCA_026290005.1 of Latrodectus geometricus. Classification (NCBI taxonomy): domain Eukaryota; kingdom Metazoa; phylum Arthropoda; class Arachnida; order Araneae; family Theridiidae; genus Latrodectus; species Latrodectus geometricus. Next base: position 240,179 of record JAPDSC010107470.1, read on the forward strand.
CTTTTAAATTATTAGACAGCTCAAAATTTACCAAAAACTTGAGCTGTTTATTATAATTATAAAAAGAAGTTGTGAAATTATTGTCAATCAAAATCACATAATAATGCGTTACATTCATTAGTTACGACTATATTGTTGATAATTTTGTTTTATCAATTAAACTCTGAATACAATTTTAGCATTAAAGTATTTTTTAAGCAATGTTCTACCTTCCCCCTTTTATGTTGTTAATTATAGTTATTCTGTCAGTTTATTCTTATGAATTGTTAAAAAATAGCAGAACTATACATATAAAAATGTTCTTTTACTTAAATTTCCATTAAAATGAAAATAATATAAATTTATTTTTCTCATAATACATTTTGAGCATAAATTTCTGTTATGGACATGACTACATCAACAACAACTTCTATTTGAGTTAACTAAAATAGTAATTAATCACATACACATATTTCCTATATTGTAACTTGGAAACTTAACCTACTTCTGAATTTCGCATAAACAAGGTAAATACTTGTTTATCAATAGGATATTATGTGGCCATCTGTTTCGTGATGGACTTTTCCCTTCATGCCATTCTGCCATTATCATTGAAAGCATTTAAGCAGAGAATAGTCCTGCCATTAGCCGCCCCCGCATTATCCAGCACATAATACTGGTCTCTAAAGCACTTCAACGGATGGCCTTGGAAGCAGTGGTAATAAAGTTAGGGCAAATCATCAACTATTAGATTGAGATGATATTTTCTATGCATTAAACTTTTTGGCAATACATTTTTATTTCTCGCAAAAATAAACTTTTTCATAATTCTTCACAAATTTATGTAATAATTGAAAATATTTTTGAAAATTTTAAATTTTTTTTAAAAATTCAATAAGAATTGATCTAAATTATTTTTAGCTGAGAATTCTATAAGGAATTGAACACATTTAACTTAAAAAAAAAACAAAAGTTCTAATTGTTGTTAAACTTATGATTTATTATAATGAAATTAACAAACAAAGCACTGAGTGGCAAAAATATTGTAATTACTAGCATTAAAATCTTTGACTGTAATCAAAAATTAAAATCAGTCAAAGTGTTATTTAGAAATATGGTATCTATATTTTTTAGAGTATTTAAAGATTAACATTTTTTAAATTATGAATAAAAGCATACAAATTTTGAATATTTTCCACTATATTACAAGAACTAATTTATTTTCGAAAATAATTTCTCTTCCTTCTGAATAATAATATTTTATTTAAATAGTTTTAAATTCCATGACTGAACTAATTATAAATTGCTCATAATTTATAAAAAATCAATTTTTTTTCAAACTAAGAAGAGTATAGTTATTAAATCAAAGTAAAATAATTATTAGAATAAATTTTTTTTGTCGAGTGATAGCCACGTGGGCAATATAGGGTGCGCTGCTCCACTCTTTCAACTGAACCTTAATTTGGTGTGGAGTTTGACTTCTTCGCTACACACATGCCATAGGTACCCGTTTATAGAGTGGGCAACCAATCATACAAGGAAAGGACAAAGACAGGAGAGAGAGAAAGAGGAAGTGCATCCATACCCAAACCAGGATTTGAAGCCAGGACTATCCTATCAACAGTCAGACACGCTGTCCACTAGACAGGGTGGGTGGCATTAGAACCAATTTGGCATTAATAATTAATTATTAGAATCAATATACGTATCAAATGTAATTCTCTAAAATCTAATTTTTGGGGAAAATCTTGCTGTGATATTATTGCATTTGTTGTATTTATACACTAGATATAAGAATACCACAACATAAAGTATAAGAATATAGTATTCTTATATTTATTCTATTTATATAAAATTTCCTATTCTTTTCAATAATGTTTTAATAAAATATTAACAAAAAAAAAGCAAAACTAGAATATTTGTTTCTTTTTCACTATTGCTTTAATATCTTAAATTAAATAATATTCTAAGAAACATTGTATTCACCATTCCAACTGAAATTGGAGAAGTTATAAAGTTAAACTAACTATGTGCAGAGGGAACAATGCACACAATTATAATTAATTAATTATATATAAGTTCTCCATTTTTATGTATACACGATAAGTGTTATTAAGACAATATTTTAATAAATTTATGAGACATGTCTGAGACATTATGATAAAATTGAAACATAGCATTTTTAATTAGATTCAATAAATATATATTATATAAAGCATATATTAATTTTCAGCTGAATGAATTATTAAATAAATATGCAAATTTAAATTTAGAATGGAGTAATATTTATGAATTTAATCGTCAATATTTATTGATATTCACTTGCGTATTTCTTTTATGTCCTTAGAAATATAATTTTCTGATGGAAGTTTACCCAATTTAAAGAAACAAACAAATGATTTGTTCTACTAAAGATTTTCATTTCGTAATTTGTTCTAAAGGATGTATTTTATGGTACACTGATTTGATATTTAAATGTGTTCGTGAAAAAAGAAATCAATAATAAAATATATATAAATGTTAGTTTTAAATAAAATTCATTAGGACCAATATATTTAATATATTTTAATTTATTAATAATCAGGAAATCTAATATTTCATTTAAAGTATTCTGAAATATTCTTGATAATTATCCACGCATATATATTTGTCTCAATACATTACAATTATATGCACCCTACATCACAATGTAGCTCTTATAGAGATTTAAATTATTATTATCATTGACTATTGATCTTTGATTACTTTAGTTATAAAGAAATCGCCAAATATATGCCTATGGCACTCGTACCTTACAGATACAGATTGTCTTTTCCCAATAAATAATCGGTGTATATGTCAGAAGTCATATTTTTATTTTATGAAATTTCAATTAACATAAAATTTTAGTGAATTTATATGATATTAATGTGCAAACGTGTATAACGGAATAATTATATTTTTAATTTAAAAATTATAAAAATAGTCAATTCGTTGATCACTTTAATAGTTTTATAATTGGAAATCAACGCACATAAAGAAGAGTTAACAATTAAACTAATACCACTATCTTTTTTTTATACAGTTTTCTTCTGGTGCATTATTTTTTTTTAAAAGCATTACATTTTAAAATTTTTTTTTGTCCTCAGCAAACAAAAAATTAAGGGAATCAACATCCTATTATCCAGAGCTAAGAATAAAAAATTGTAGGATAATTATTATATTTATTATCCCAATAGCTAAATGGAATTTTCAATCAAGTGTCTATTAGTTTATTAACTTTCCGCTGCTGATTCGTAACTGAAATCAACTAAAAACTAGCTTTCTTAGATTTTAAAGTTAAATGATTCACACATATTTAATATGATGATTTTGTATTCTGTTTGGGGAAAAATGAGCAAATATACTGAAAGGATAATTGAGCAGATGGAAGCTAACTTAAAATTTTTTCTGCATTAAATTTATCGGTATGTTCCATTTAAAATTGATTTACTTTGTGTAAGGAATAGTTTTCAGAATCCAGTTGTTTTCGTTGAGAGCTTTGATCTACAGAGCTGTTAGAACATTTTTATAGAAGATTTTATTAAAAATATTTAATTTTCGCAAAAAGTACAGAATATAAATATTTAATTAAAAATCAAATTTCAAATTTTCTGAGTTTTCTATTCAACTATTTAATCGTTCTTTAATCAGGCTATAATGATCTTGCTGATTTTTCATCAACGGAAAATTATATTCTTCTCTCATCATATCAACAGAAACATGGTAATAAATAAAACATGCTTCGCAAAAATCAAGTTTATTTTCTCATGCAGTGATCGGTTTTCTCACTATCGGAAGCTTGAATCCCGATTTTATTGAAGATCCATCTGTTTATTAAAGATGGAGGAACACGTTAGAAAGGTCATAGTCCTGATTTACAGCAAGTGAAATGATACCTCTGGTGGTACATTTTTGGGACATCGGCGTGGCACCTGCTTCTAAATTACGAAGACTCATTCGGCAATTTCTCCTAACCGGCAGAGCACAACTCTAGGGTAGGTACAACAAAATATGCCGGTACACACATGCAGTGATCTGATTTAGTTGAATAATACTGAAAAATAACTTAAGAATATCTACACTTACAACTCTGAGTAAAATATATCACAAATTCTTTTCCCATAGTTCTTTGTGAGAATGATGAATCTTTATTCGCGAAAGAAAAATAACTGCAAGCATAATTTTTAAAGAAATGTATAATTAATTTTTATATTTAGACTGCGTTTTCCTATTTAGAAGATATAACAAAGGTACTATCATGTTTGCTTAAAATATAGAAATTTAAACATGCTTTTAATAGATTTTAGAATATTTGGATTTGTTATTATAAGAAAAAATAACTATATTATTTTAACATACAGGGAAAAATTAAAGTACGTCTTTAAATTTGTGTAAAATCTTTAAGGTTTTAGCGAATATCCCAAATGTGGTATCTTTATGACACCAGGAAAAATAGTATTATAATGTTGTGTGAAGAATAATAAACATATTAAATTATGCAAGCGAGTAACAAATCATAATATTTACCAATTAGAGACAAATTGGAAATTTATATTATTGTTAGCTTCCATGGAATTGATCTTAAAGCAAATTATGAATTATTAAATTTAATATTGTTATTTCCATTTACTGTAGTATATTAATTTTGATTTGAAGATTGATAGGTCAATTGCATTGCCAAAAATAGATTTTGTCATTTCTATGATGTCTCTAGTGCATTCTTAGAATTCGACCCAGAAAAATAGTCAATACCTACCTTTAATACGGCAAGGAAGCCCAAGAGATAAATAAAAATGTAATAAATTTGCGATAGACTCTAGCCATTAGTGTTAATACTGGTAGTAAATCCTTATCAAATTTAATTTCTAGGAAATTATATCTTTTTCAGTGGAAAAAATGACAATAATTTATTTAAATAAATATGATTTTATCATAAGAAATTTATTTTTTTAAATATAATAAAAATGTGAAGTATCAGATCAACATTGCAAATTTGAGTTTTTTTGATAAATAAAAATATGACTCTCAATTGAGCAGTTATAAATGAAAAACAAAATAAAGTTGACACATTTAAGCATTCCTTCAAAAATTATGTATCACTCTTCCAAGAACTTATGAACAATTTTCTATCCCAATACATTTAAGGATCAATAAAGAAACGAAGAAAATATTTAGGAAGTTATCAAAAATTTAAAAATCTTAAGAGCACGTCGCGTCTAAGCGTGTAAATCTGGGCACGTTGTATTTAAACACAACACTTTATCACTTTTAAAAATTCCTTAGAGAGTTTATATTACATGAAACTAGTGGGACAAACATGTGTCTCATTTTTTAAGCTAAAACCTTATTCCGAGACTCGAACAAGTGATAAATAATTTATAAAGCCGAACCTGTTCTTTGCTATCTCTTTTATTGAGTATTTATTTACAGGAATTTCAAAACATGTTACGCTATTTATTTTATCAGTAAAAGAAATTCCATATAAAATAAGAAACATCTGAACAATTTTATTCCTTAAAGGTGCAATAAATTGATGATAAGTGACTGTACACTATTTTTTATATTTTAGACTACAGATTTTTAATATTTTTCTATAAAACTTTAAAAAAATTATTTTGTTAAAGTAATGTAAAAACAATGTAATAAAAATTAAGAGATATTAGAGTTAATACACTTTCCTTTATTAAGGTTATTTATTAGAGATAACAATTATAATGATCTTGAAATTTTAAAAAGTGATGAAATTATCAATTAATCAACAATTTATTTGTGTAATTTAGTGAAATACTATAACACAAATTACATCATATGATGGAAAGTTATTGACAAAGATTAAAAACCAAAAAAATATTCAAAATCAATCACGTGGCAATCCATAATTGAATTTTTTTCATCCCAATTCATCAGGCAAATGTTGCTTTGAGATCATTAACAAAAAATGAAAATGAAATTTATTATCATGAAGAAATTTACATGCATGTTCTTGCACATTCTTGTTGTGCTTACTTTGCTTGATTTTCATGTAACATGTTTATAAAATCTTTTACTGAACATTATTTTCAAAGTATATCATGACTTTGCATATCAAAGAATGGATGATTCTTTTTGAACAATTTATCAACAATTTAGTTTAATTTTTGAATGATTGTACAACAACATAATAGATTTTTGAATAGTTCACGATAAAGTTAAGTATGAGTTTTTTTGAAGTTTATTTATTATATAAAAAAAAATTAAAGATAATTCATTGGGTGTAAAAACAGTCAAAATTAAATAAGACGTAACAACATAAAAGAGAGATTTGTTTTCTCTGAGAAACGTTGTAACCAAAATGACAATTTTGAAAAGTATGAATTCTGTAAAAAGTGCCCTTTTACGTATGCTATAATTTAGTTTCTTGAAACTGTAAGATTTTCCTGGTCTTTAATAATACAATTTACAGAAACAAACATTTTCTTTAATACAATGTTTATGGGAATAACTTAATAAATATATTTATTCATTATATACCAGAAGTTCCGGAATTTGAATGAAATATTTATGAGCTACAGAGTAAAATATCAGAAAAAAATCAAAATTTCTAAAATAGAACAAATGAAAGTGCAAATGATAACTCATAAAAGGTATTTTTAGGGATGGTTTAATGAATGAATAAGAGCTAAATAATGAAGTAGGAGAAATTATTGAGATATCTATTGATAAATTAATATATAGAAATAAGTAACCAATTGAGAAATATTGGTATTGATTTTAATAAATTAATATGTAGGAATAATTAACCAATTGAGTAATATTGGTATTGATTTTAATAAATTAATATATAGAAGTAAGTAACCAATTAAGTAATAAATATTGAATTAAAAAAAAAAACATAAACTTAACTGAATTAAATGTTTTGTCTTATATGAAAAATAAAATTTTCTATTCAGGAATGATATAATTTTTAATTTAATATTGATTACAAAACATTTGTTAAATAATTTAATGTTTGCTGAAGACATCCAATAATATCATAACAGTTCATCCACCGAGAAAAATTTAAGCTACTGATTAAATAAAGCTTTATTTCGCTTTGAAAACCAGGAGAAATAATTCTAATGGATGATTAATAAAATCAAATTCAGAGAATAATCTCTATCAAGATTCTTAGCGCTCAAGTGACAATAGACATCTCATTGCAGTGAACAAATGAGCAAACGATTATGCTTTAATTAGAGGACGGAACACGGTTACAGTTAACTTATCCTCAGGAGGGGAAATTTGAGATTATATTTTGAGAAAAGCAAAAGCATCACAGAAATTAAAATTTCTGATATGCAATTCGCTGTAGCTAAAATAAATATTATCATGGCAACGAGTGAAGGAGGGTTGAAATGAAAATGAAAAAGCAAACATTTGTACTCATGGTGAGTGAGTCCCAAAAACATGATTTTAATTTAGTAACCTTTGAAACGCCCTCGGTCAATATTGACTATCCGAGGTTTTATTAAACCTCTGCAATGCTAATCAGGAAGGCAGCTCATTATGTTTAATAATTAACATTTGTTGCGCATCGGCTAATGAAAAGGGTCGGGGCTGATTAAACAAATCGAAATTGCGTTTCCATCACCAAAATGATGGGTAACAGTTTGCTTTTTGATAAGTTCCGCACCGGTAAGCGTTAATAAAAAATCCTTCAAGCTGATAGGCTGTTAGCCTGTAGGTTTGAAATTTGGTTTTCGTAATATACTTGACCATTTTTGATTAAAAAAAATTCTTCTTCTTCTTGATTAAAAAAATTTTTCCTTTCAATACATTGTATATTAACTTCAATCATATTTCAAAGAAACAGTAGATATTTGAAGTCAGTTTAAATGTTTGATTTGTTACATAATTTTTATTATTACTTGACAAGATTTAATTTTTTGAGGTAAAAATGTTAAAGAAAAATGTGTATTAATGTAAGTCTTTTGAGTGCACTTTACGCAATTTACTGAAACATAATTTTTTTATTTCAGAAAAAATGAATATTTTTGATACTTATTTAATTTAGAAAATTTTAACTTTTGAAGCACTTAAATTCAGAATCTCATAGTATGATTCTAAAATTTAAAAATTTTATGTCAACATTTGTAGATAAATGAAATATACCTATAATATATTAAAAACTAAAATGGATTTGAACTTTTGCACATGTAATCAATAAAGTAATTAAAATAAGAACATTTATTTTCTAGCATAAAATTAATTTAAATCTACACGTTTATTCTCTCCTTCTATATATATTTTGATATGACATCTATATATAATATTTAATAAAATTGTTTTTTATAATTAAAATAAGTGATTAATAATATTTCATTATTGAAAAAACAGAAAATAATCAACAGGTGTTAAATCTGTCTAAAGCAGGTCTAAAGTGTGTGGCTGAGAATCGTTTTTAGAAACTGTTTGATAAAATAATGAAATTAAATGAAAATTGCGTTTATTTTGAAGATATATGATGAATAAAACATTTTTTCAATTAGCCATGGACCTTTTGGTTAATTTAAAAAGCATTTTAATAACTTAAATTATAAATTAATTATTGCATTATAATTTACATTATAATGTTATATTAATCCTACTTTAAAAGGGACATATTACTTAAAATATATCTTACTAATAAGATATATATTTTTAGTAATATGTACCTTTTACTATAGGATTAATATTTTAAATATAATAAAATGATATATTTCTTATAGTCAGTTTTAGGAAAATCCCCAGGAGCTGTGTATGTATGGAGTTCATGCAAAATTTTTTTAACTAAAAACAAAAATTAATGTTATATTTAATTGAATTCACTGCTGCAAATCATATCATACTATTTGTACACAAAAAAATATAATACATCATCGCATTAATTTCGTATTAACAAGTTTGAAATAAAAGAGAAAAAAGAGCGAAAAGCATTATTTATTATATATACTTTTTTTTAACTTTTTGTTCATATATGAATTATATAAGAAAATGTTATGCAGCAGGCCAGTCAATATAGATAATGAAAATATTAATGTTTTAGAGACTTCAATGTGATATAAATCATGCTCCCAGTAACTGAGATTATGCATCTGCAAATGTCATTATACCATCAAATATTTCATGAATCTACCAGAGGAGTGTTCTTGGTTGTAGAGAGTATGGTAGCAAAAGGCTCTTGCTGTTTCCTATTCTCTCGAATGATTTTTCTAAGATATGCAAATTGACAAAGTACTAAGAATAATGCTTGGATGTAAGTTTCTTCAGGTATCATCTTCGAATATTGAATTCTACATGCATGACTTCTTTGGCTGCAGATGGGATAGGCAAGATAACATATGTTACTACTATTACAAAAACCTCTACAATTATGAATTTTGGAACATTTGAACACCATGAATTCGTACACTGTTTCCAAATTTCTTTTTTTGAAATCTGTTAAAAATAGAATTATTTTATTTCTGTCTTCAAAAGATAATTGGATGGCATTTGGTTGATCAAAAGTCACACATGAATTAAAATCTTCTCCATAACCAAAAGACAAGTAATGAAAACAGAGGTTTCACATAATTTCTTGAAGAATAAGATCAAAAATCAAATATACCGAGGTGAGTGCATGAATGTGTGAGCAGAAATTTCTTTAGAATTTCTCACCAAACTTTAAACATACTGATGGGGTTCTGTACAGCTGTATGAAATCACGTTGAAATCCCAAACCCATTCTGAGATTACATTCGAAGCAGTTAGATTTGTTTTCGTTTTTATGGACGATAATGTCAGGTCCTCTGGAACATATACTAACTCTAAGAGATGCGTATTATCATTTATTAATGACAACTTCAAAAAACAGCTCAATAATTGAATAGATTTTGATTCTAAAGAAGTCCATAAGACATTCATGCTGTCATTGTCAATCACTAGCAGAAAATTAAGGAGATTTCACGTTTAGAGTGCCTAACATATATCTCATCCAATCTGAAGTATATATATATATATATATATATATATATATATATATATATATATAT